>APFE031159385.1:2190-26435 GCA_000404065.3 Pinus taeda
CGACCATGCTTTCCACCATTGCTGGACACATCAGAGATTGCGGGACAAGTTCAGCAGATGGAGGAACTCAACGCAATGGGGACCATTGCTTCCTAAGGGGGGAGGAATGATCCAGGTGGATGTTGGTGGCCACCCACCTATCCCATTTGGACCCCCGCAACTGTCTCTTTCAGTTTTTCAGTTTCCGTAAATGTAGCACAATTTACTATTTTTAGCAGTTTTTTTTTCGGGTCCTGAACTTCCGGAGCCGTTTTGAGGCCCTAAACGACGTTTTTTGGGAAATCTACCGCAAGCGATTTTTCGTGACTAAAAATCGTCTTTTCCGTCGTAGTCCTCGGAGAGATCTTTCCAACGGGCTATCATGCGCGTCAAACGGAGATAAGACGACCAATTCGCGACCCCGGGAAGTTGATGTACCAACTTACCCAAAAACGGGGCCCACAATTTGGCGTTTCATCTTTCAGGGTTAGGTTTTGGAATGTGAAGGGTTTTTCCATTGTTTCTCAACAATAAATAGGCCTTCGAGCCTCATTGTAACACAGTTCAGAGGCATGTAGCCACACATTTCTTCTCAGAGATAAGCTACCATCACCCTAGCTGGTTTATTTCTATTTTCGGTTGTAAGCATATTTCAGTATTTTCCATTAATGAAATGAAGTATTATTTCCGCTGCATCTTTGTGTATATGGTTATCTCTATAATTTGTTGCGTTCCTGTTTAAGTCTGGATCAAAAAGTTACCCCTACATAACTTAACTGACTTGTAACTATATTAAAATCATTTAAATGATCAGCAAAAAATCCACCTTTTGACATCTTCATATTAAATAAACACTTCTTAAGAAATGCCTTATTTGAGGCCGAGGGTTTTTCATATAGTTTGGCCAATGTTGACATTAAACCCTCTGTTGTCATTTCCTTTGAAATATTAAATGCTACCAACGCTGCTAGGCACAGCCGTATTGTTCCAAGTGCCTTTCTGTTGAGAATATTCCATTCTGTGTCTGTCATACTCGTCGGCTTATTTATCTTTCTGCTCAATGGTAGGTAGAGATCTCTCTGATATAGATAATCTTCCATCCGCATCTTCCACAGCTGGTGGTCTTGGCCGTTAAATTTTTTGACCCTAAACCTACCATCTTCCGCCATTGCTCCCACTCGAACCAGGAACCCTTCTCTCTCCTGCGAGTTTATCAGCCAAATAGACCTTCGCCTCTTATACCAGTTGTTAGAAAATTATATATTACAAAGCAATGGAACACATAAAATATTGCAAAAATATAAACACAAAAAATGCATAAAACAAGAGAGACACAGATATACGTGGTTCACCCAGTTTGGGCTACATCCACGGAGAAACAACCAATCCTTCTTTTATTACATTATCCAACAAACTGAAGAGATACAACATACAACAAATCCGCTATAACACCCTCTTTTCTCTTAATCTCCTCTCTCTTCCTCACATAGAATACAAATATACATAGACGCAAGCAAAAAACCCTAAATTAAACATAACTTCTACCATCAGATCATCCGCCTAATGAATGGCCCAGATTGACTAGAAACTACTAGACTTTTACAAGGCAATTTTACATCTATTTTTTTAGCTTTGGGGGCACTGCCCCCGAACCCCCAGCCGGGGCAGATCGACCCCCCTAAACCCCTGCAAGGGTGACAAGTCCCCTTGCATCCCCCAGCGTGGAGGGGTGTACAATCTTCCTGGGTATACATCCGCCTGAGACCTTTGAATATAGAAGATAATCAGGCTCCACACCCAACATTTAAAACCTTAATGTGAAAAATGAGGAAAATTGTTTCCCTTAAGATCTATTTTAACTAGGGACTGAGTTCCCCAGTATGGTTGTCATTATGTCATCACTCCGAAATCTCCAGGGGTTGTTTAATGTGTTAAAAAGAAATATCAGAGGTAACTATAAACCTGCTTTGAAGCTTAGGATCTAGCCTTCCTAACCTTAGAGAGGGCTCTCTATATGATTTAACATTGTTTATTTTTATGGATTTTAGGCTAGTTATGTCTCCTTAATTGGATTGGTTTTGATTGGTTGGTGGAATTCATGATCTAGATGAATAGGTGTTCTTGCATTTCCATTGGTCTATGGAGTCAAATGACTTTGAAAACAGAACAATCAACAAACTGTAAAGGAAGTATTACAGGGAAAGATAGGTGAGCTATATTAGATCTCAAGGCTGAATGGTGAAATGATTTTTTAACCAGGATCAAGGAGCCACTAAGAATTCCTCAAACCAGATACTGAAGAAGGATGAAGAAGATCAATCAGGATCAAAGGGAAATTAAGAATTTCCTAAACGAGATATAAGAAGAAAACATATAAATGTATAACAGTTAAAGCAGAGTGTAATGTTTAAGCAAATTCTGTAGTAAAACTCCTGTTATAACATTTAAATTTAGAACACATGAAAGTTTATGAAATACTTAGAAAGAAACATGAACAATTGAAATTTATACTTCACTTGGATAGCTCAACACATGAATCCTGTAAATAAGTATCTTTATAAATTGCTCTTTCTGTCAACTAGAAGTTGGTACAATAACCCTCAGGTAATAGATTAGTCAGGTACATAAATATTCAGAAATCCATACCTAATACTTCAAATGATGAAGTATTTATACAAAACTTTACAAAATATCCTGTCAAATGACTAGGATTTATTTAAGGAAAATAAATATCTTTGATAAAAAAATATAGTGACACCTGTTTAACTAACTGAAATATGTCCCTTTTTATTTGCTTATTGTTACTAGACTGTTTCTTTCATTTGATTTTCTTTCACCTGCTTTTCTTTCATGTTGTCTGCTCTTTCACCTGCTTGTCTTTCACTTGATTCTCTTTGTTCATCCTTTACATTAAGTCACATCATTTTTCCCATGTTTCTTCATCTGGGAGTTTGATTTTCATCATCCTCTCGTAAATATCATCTACTTCTGTATATTTGGGAAATGTAGGCTTGTTCACAAAAAGGTGATTTACCTCATGCTGGAGGTAAAAGAAGTTTTCTAAAGTCTGGAGGAGCACTTTTCCTATGGGCACACCTTTCATGGATGAACTATTGGAAGTCTCTGCAGATACTTCTCTCATATTTTTATCATAGTCCTCATGTTTCATTATCTTATCATTGATTACCAAACGATTAGGCAGACCCTTCTGTCTCAATACTTCAAACTTGTCAAAGAACTTGTTTACTGCAAGTTTCATGTTTTGACATTTCTCCTGAAGTTGTATCATCAGATTTGTTTTGGAAATAACTTTCTTCACTTCTAGAATAGTCTATGTCCTGTTAGTTATCCCAAGATCCTCTAATTCCTACTTGTTTTTAGAATTTAGAAATTTGATTATTTTAGAGGCCTCCTTTGGTTTCTCGCCAAGATCTGCTTTTACCCTTTGAATTGCCTCATTGGATTCCTTCACCAAATCATTATGTTCAAATATTACATGTATAGAAGGCCAAATATCATTAACTGAGTTAATGATATTTCCCCACAAATGTTGCTTTCCTTGGGCCAAAGGCTCCTTTAGTGATAATTCTTTTTCTAGCTGGTGGATCCTATCATTCAATGTATTGGCTTTTTGTTTCTCAACTTGATGCATTACTTCTGCTAATTTCTTTTCATGTTCTAAGCTCTTCACTTGCTCTTTGAGCTTATTAATCTATGTTGTTTGAATGGACATACTTCCATTGCTTGAATCAATTTGATGGCCTCATCAGTGGGATGGGCTATCGGTTTCACTGATGTTGTTGTTGTTGTAGGTGATATAGCTGCAGGAACTAATGTTGATGGTGTTGTTGTTGTAGCTCCTATGGGAATAACAGTAATGGGAATCGCTTCTCTACTAGCCTGTTTCTCCTGTACCAGTTTATCCATATTTGTCTCCATTTCTCTTAGTTTAGTTGTCAACTGGATGATTAAGTTCATCATCTCATCCTTTCGATTCAGTGTCTCCAAAACCTCCTTGGTTTGTGGATGCTCAGTGGTTGGTAGCTTTAGTTGTTTCTTGAGTGCAGCTATGTCTGAAATTTTCTTATTAATGAGTTCTTTTGCTGCCTTGATGTTGGTTGGATTATAGCCAATTTAAATTACCAAATCTTCCAGTGACTTAATCCTATTGTCCTTTGCTTTTGATGAGGTCATTTCGAACATTAACTATGACTGCACATTTTCAAGAGAATTCTTCAATTTCTGGACACTTGGAGCTTTTTGTGTCATGGTTGAATATATCATTTCTCATGCCTATTTATGAAATTCAATCTAGTCAATTGGAAGCACATCCTTGGCATGAATTTCAAAGGTTGTTTTCTTATAATCTTCTGAAGTTCTTGGGGCCTTTACCTCTGGCTATAGGAAAGTCATCTACATTTTCCTTGTTTTGAGGTCAAAAGCTGAAAGCAACCTACTATGATCACTGGGAGCTTGTTTCCAATATTGTGTACATATAGCAGCTTTTAATGCTTCATTTTTTATTTTAATCTCTTTGTACCTCTCCATGATATCTTTCTCTTTATCCATTGTTTTTCTAGATGATAAAACTTCTGCATTATTCTAATTTTGAATGATCTGTGCACTAGAAGATGAGGGAAGAGGTGTTTATTCTACATGTGTTGAGGGTGCATCACCCCTGATGATCATCTTTGTTTCTGCTTCAACTATCTTTTCATGCTCTATTACTGGATTTAACTTGGTTTTCTTTCTGCTTACAAGCTTAAATTTAGTATCAGAAGTGGTCTCAGCTAAGTAGGATCCTTCCTCTCTAGCCCTATTTGAATTTTTGTCCTGTGGGTATGGAGTATGCAGGACGGAACTATTATCAACTTGCCTATCCACCTCCTGAAGAGTGTTTTCCAACCACTTTGACAAGTTGGAATACTTTTCAATTTCTATTTTTGACTCATGGATGAAGGGGGTCAATTTGAATTTGAATCTTAATTTACTTATGACACCTAAAGGATCATAATTCCATTTGAAACTGTTGCTGAACTTGAACTCTTGTAAACATCTATCTGCTTACTTTCCATCATTTCTATTGTTACATATAAAAGGCCCTATTTGGTTTCTAATCTTAACCTGGGTCTTCTTTATAGCTGAAAGGAAATGGATTTCATCATAATTCAATATTTGTTTGATGTATTCCAAAGCAAATATCCTCATTGGGAGGTATTTGGGAAGCTTGTATGGAACTAGTTGGCTTCCATACACTCTAATCTCTGTATGTTTTTGGTATAAATACTAGTCTTGTGTTTTACTTTGATGTGACAACTGTAACACCTTCTTTATCTCTTCACTAATTCTAGGCTGAATGCTATTGCTTAGCATATTAAAAATCGGATAAACAAATGAATCAATGAAGTCGTTATAGTTGTATCCTGTTGGATCCTTTTTTATCAAGGATTTCCAAAAGACGGCAGATTGTGGATTACCCTATATGTCCAGTTTCTGGAGGCTGATTGCAAACCTTTCTGATTGGGAATACAAAAACATACGGGACAAAACTGAGGAGTATTTGAACACTCCTTCTTCAGGTGGCTTGACTAGTTGATCATGGATTGCATCTGCTAGGAATTGGGCAAAGTTGAAAGTTATAGCTGGAGGCTGGCTTTCGAAAAAGATAGAGAGGAAACCTAAGATGGATGCACCTACATTCTCATCAGTAAAATATCCTAAAATACAAGATAACATGGTTACAATTTTCCTAGTTTGTTATGGGAACATGGAAGCAGAGTGTGGTGGGTTTTTCTTAGCAATTAGATTTGTTTCGTGGAGGAAGGTCTGAAAGATTTGAGACCTTTTAGGAAAATCTAGCTTTAGGTAAAGCTCAATAAGGGTTTCGATGGAAAGAGGCACTCCCACTGGTTGTGGTTGAATCTGTAACATTTGATTAATGGATTGAGCACTGATAGTGAATAGGATTTCTTGGGCAGGGGTGAGTATGGCTCTTTCATTGGAAAATAATTGATTTGGCACAGTATAATGACTTCGGGGAATTGGTAAGTTTGTGGAAAGGCGTACCTGGGCAGCTTAGAATCCCAGAGATGAATATCATCTACCTGGTCAATAAATTTGTCATGGATCCAACAGTGGAGCTCCAAGAGGTTGGAATCCATCACAATGTCAACAATTTTGAAGTATTTATCGGCCAAGGGCAGGTGTTCAACATCTGCTACTGGAGGTTGAAGAGGGTTTACATTTAGAACGCTCTAGGAAGCCATTACTTTTAATTCTTTTATCAATCTGGTATTCAATTGATGGAGGTGGGTATTTAGAATTACCTAGAAATTGTGAATTTTGGTTGTGGAAGGGTTTAGGCGGTAGCAAGGGCTTTATTTCCAAATGGTGATGGCTTTTGGTCTGCTTCGCAATATTAAAAGAGAATGGGAAAATAGCAGAATAGAGAGGCTTTATACTTTGGATACTGGGCAGTTTATCGCACGGCGCGGTGGTTTATCACATGGCGAGGTGGTTTATCGCAAGGCGAAGGGCGGTATGGTGGTTTTGGATTTGGGGATGTGATAAGATCTGGTGGTGCCACATGGCAGGAGAGCGGGTGGAAGAAACCACCCATTTCGCAACCTTCATTAGCTTTAAACGTCGGTCGTAGGGAGGATGCGGTAATGCAAGAAAGATCATTATATGTGATCAATGATCGGCGGTGGACGGGTTTTATGTGTACGGAAGATTATGAAGTGGGGTTGGACATCAATACTGTCAGGAGTTAACCATATAAGGAGGGGAAATGTTAAGCGGGGGCGAAAAGGAAAGTGGGGTCCGATTACTTTTCATCCTACACTTTAAAACCATGCAAAAGTGGGTTTTGCATGTTTTAATTGAATTATGCAGATTTAGTAAAGGGAAAAGGGATTTAAATGATGGACATGTGTCTTTTAAGGGAAAAATGGGTTAGGGTAAGGGGAAAGGTATTTTAAACAAGGGAAGGGGATTTTCACTTGGGAAGAGTTAAAAAATGATATTTTTTCCTAAGCATAAGGATGCTTATGATTTTTTAAAAAGCCTTCTACCTACCCTCCAATTTATACTAACATTTTTCTTTCCTTTATTGGGTGCATTTGAGCTTATTGATCCTTTTATTTTCTTTTGATAAGAAAAATAACTTATTTCTAACCTTATATCCTCCAATGGCTTAGATTAAACTTATGAGCTCATTTTAATTTTCTACCTAAGTAATGATCTTCCAAGATTAAATGGTTTGGTTAGATCTTTATTCACTAACTATCATGACATGAAATTTAAAGGCATGAATAATCAAGATTAAACTGTTTGATCATCATGAATTGTGGCATTTTGGACAAGTTGTACACAATTTTATTTTCCAAGGAAAAGTAAACAAAGAGCAGTGGCATTTGAACGTGAAACACTTTCAGAATTTCTTTTTGTTTCGTTTTGTAGGGTTCATATTTTAATCTTTTTTTATATTTGTTTCTTTTGGTCCTTTGATTATTCTTTTAGGACATACCCTCTTTTCATTTTTTAATATGGAAAACATTTGCAAACAAAGAAAAGGTATGTACAATATTATAAGACTTAACATAGTCAATTCAAAATTATGATCCCTATTATTATGGGAACCTAACATGTTGCACTATTTTAGCAGTGTTAGAGGAGTGAAGAAAGGGTACCTATTCTTCCCAACATTGTTCTAACTATACATCATCCAACTAGAGATATGGATCAACAAGAAGGAAGGGAAGGGTTGAACATCACAGTAATATTAAAAATCTAATTGTGTGCACATGATGCCATCTTAGCAGCTGTTAGAGTCAATGTTTTCATACTACCATCGGTGACCAAAATTTCTCTTTTCATATTCATTTTAGGTGTCCCACACAATTTGTTTTTATCATTCCACTAGGTCATGCAAAAATATTAGTCATTGATGGTAGTCGTAGTCCAAAAGCATCGCTCTTCCCTAAATGTGATTACTTGCTGGCATAGTTTCATATCTTGTTGACTGTACATCATCCATAAAGTTATTTTTATCATGCCATTTGTATCAGTCATGAGGTCATTATGTCATCTTGAAATTCAGTCCTTCAAGGTCTCATTAGGTCTTTTAGGGTCTTTCAAGGTTTCATTAGGTCATTAGGGTTGCCAAGCTTCCATTCCGTAGCATAAGAATAGCAAGTAAAGGGTGATCAAATAACATCCCTTCACCATGAGAACATGATCTGTAAAGAGAAATGCTTATTTCATTATGTAATTTTATGTCTTTCAAATGTCATAATTTCACCATCCCAAGCTGTTAACTCAGTGTTCCAAAGATTCTAGTCCATCAAAAGATCAATTTTTCAAAGGAAATAATCAAGTGAATGGGTAAAGTTTCAAAGGGTTAAGTGCATGCCAAAGGGTGTTGTCTTTTCCAAAGGGTGTCCAAATCATCATTTTCCACAAGCATTAAACCCTAATTTCCTCACCCATTGAGCTAGGGTTGGCTATGGAATCAGAGACATCTGAGTATATGAGGCATAAGGGAGGTCATTTCAGCAAGTATTAGGCCATTCCAACTCATACGCATCATGTCTCCATCATTTTTTAATAAGTCATTCCAAGGGACAAATCATCTGCCACACATAGGGCCAATTTTTCTTCAAACTATGTTTTAGACCAAATAGGTTGAATTTGGAAACAATGAGAGATGTTTTTGTCCATAATAGGCCAATGATGAAAACCATCCTTCAACTTTTACACAGGTGTCATGGTTTTAGAGAAATGTCAAAAATATAGTTGCACTTCTATAATGACTTTGGGAAAATCAATTTTTCTTCTAGCTGGATTTTCCAAATGACTTTCTTGATGTGTAAAATGATAACTAGAGAGAAATATCTTTCCAATGAGCTATCATGATCTCAATTTTGAGTTGAGGAATATTTCCAAAAGTTTCCTACAAGAGAACACTTCATTTTTGCACCCTCATTCTGCAATTTTTTACTAGTCTTTGGAGAATTGACTTTCCAGGGGCTATAATTGATCCTTTTCAAATATTAATAGGTACATTGTGTAGTCACAAGAGATACCTTTCCAACGAGCTATCATGAGCGCAATTTGGAGATTGGGAAAGCCTCCAAACGGGTGTTGCGCATAGAGTAGGAGGCATTGCGCATAGAGGAGGGAGTGCTGCACATACAGACAGAGCGTTGTGCATAGGGCAATTTTGCTAGTGAAATTTGCATGGCACTGTGCATAGAGACGGAACGCTTCGCACCTGTAGAGGCAAATGCACATAGGACCATCAAGCACCAAAACACCCTATCAACCATCCAAATCATGTTTTTTGCCTTCTAGAACTTCTAAAGAAGTAAGTGTAATCCTTCAACTATCCTCCCAGCATTCAATTCATCATTTTGAAGCTGGTTTGCTATTTAAAAGTTCAAACCCTAGGTTTCCTACAAACCCCTCCACCTATTCCTTATACCCTAATTCCCTCAAAAAATCCCTCCACCTATTCCATATACCCTAATCCCCAAAACAAAATCCCAAAACCCTATTTACTAAACAGTCCCTACCAAAGAAAAATACCCTCCTTCTCACTCTCATATCATATATATTCCATCCTACACTGCATAAGCTCATCTCCCCTTCCCCTATCCCTGTTCACCATAACTCACTCCTTGATTACCTTCTCTAGGGTTACAATGCTTCAAAATTCATCAAATATGGACAAAGAGGATAAAGATTATGAGGAGGAGGAAAACAGTGGTAGTGAAAGCATGGGAGATGAGCCTCAACATCAGATAAAACCACATAAGGGAGGTAGAATTATTAGAGAGGAACCATCGAACATCAAAGAGTTACAGGCTTCTCATATGACTGTCACTTGTTTCAGGCATCTAGGGTGTTATGAGTTTTGTGAGCAGGTGTAAATAGTTCAACATCATCCTGAGCTGACCAGGTTTTTTGTAAGCCAATCTTCGTGATAACAAGGTAACTCTTACCACGGTGACATTTACAATTTCATCCTCCATCATTGTTGATGCCACAAGGATTCCAAATGTGGGGGATAAATGGTATAAGGCACAAGATTTGGATGAGCACTACTATGAGCCATACATCAAATCTAGGTAGAGAAATGAAAAGAAGAGGACCTTTCCTTTTAGGTTCCTTGAAGACAAGTATGCCCCTATGATGAGGATCATTATGAAGTATTTTACATATGAGGGAAGATTTTCTAGATTGTACACCTATCACAGTAGGCTTCTTATGCATTTCACAAGAGTGAAAATGTTGAACGTCCCGTATTTCTTATTCCGGAACATTGAGAAGATGGCCTACATTGTACAGAAAAAGCCTTACCCCCAACAGATGAGTGGTATCTATCACTATTCCTTGATTAAGATGGTTTTAATACACCATATCAACCTCCTCAATATCTCCTGGGATACATTTATTGCCAATGACATCTTCAATGGTCCTCAGATTCCTCCAAAGGTGCCTCAAGAAGCAGAAAGGCCTTCTAGTAGTGCCAAAGTAAAGAAGTATGAGAAGGTTAAAGAGATTAAAGCCATTGAGGAGCCAGACGCCTACAAGACATATTAGAGAGGAGCTAGAAAGTTGTTTGCAAAAGATAGGAAATTGTTTACTCCACCTAATGTGGAAGGGGCCTTTCCTTCTTCATCATCTCACACGCAAATGCTTGGTCCACAAAATTGGAAGGCGCTTTGCCTTCTTCATCGACACAACAGGTACAACAGCTGAAACAACTGCATAAAGGGAAGGAAAATATGCTAGAGGAAAGCCTTGATGATGAGGAGAAAAGGGAATTTGATTTTATGGAAAATGATGAACTAGAATAGCAACACATCCATCATGGCATTGAGATAGTTGACTTGGAGGCCTAAGATGAGGCAACAAATGAAAACATAACCATAAGGGAAAAAGATGCACAAATCCAAGCACTGATGGAAAACTTGGTGAGATCTAAATATGTCATTTCATACCTTGAGCAAGAGAACAAGAAGCTAAGTCAAAAACAAGTCCTCATGGAGCTAGAATTTCTCAAAGCAAAGAGGCAAGGTGACAAGGGCAAGTCAGTAGTGAAAAAGGAAGAAACACCAGCTACCTTGACTACAAAACAAAGAATTGAGAAGGAAATTGAGGAGGATAGAGAAACTGGGCTTGATAAGGTCAATTTGCATTTGGATAAGCTGTTACAAAAGGCCAATAGGGACAATCAAATCATTAGGCATTTGGCTTGCCATTAGAGGACCCGAAACAAGATTAGCAACATAAGGGTCAAGAAAATGAAGACAAGGCTAAAATAAGCACTCAAAGGAAAAAAGGGGGGTGATAGGCTTAGGTTTCTTGCTGAAGCTTCCTTGGCTAACCAAGACACTTGATGGTGGTGTTCTCCACAAATGTTGAGTAAGTTTTGAAGAATTTTTTCCTTTTGAAGAATTTGGCAATTTTTGACACAGAAATTTTGGCCCTATATGCAGCGCCACTGGAGCTGTGATTTTCCTAGGGGCATCCAATGAGGAAATGGTAAGTATTTTTGGATTCAAAATGATGAGTACATTCACCCTATGAATTTTCTAAGCTTTTAGAGCAGAACCGGTGAACCAAAAGGTCAAAAAACACCCAAAAATGACCTTTTTGCCCTCTTTTTGACACACAGAAGCAAGTTTGGGAGAATCCATTTTTGAGGGGTCAAATTAAATCCAAATGAAAAAAATCAAGATTTTATGGAACGTAGACATGAATAGACTTCCAATGTGCTATCAGGAGCTCAATTTAGACACTGGGAAGACCTCCAAAATGGTCCTACCAAAAGTGTTATGCATAGAGCTTAGGCGCTGCGCATAGGACAAAAATTGTGTTAGGTTTCCACTTCATTGTGCCTTGATTGTAATTTTGGGTTTCCTCTCATGGATGGTGTTTTACTAATGTAAATGGTGACTAGGCATGTAAATAGGATGGATAATAAGTACTATAAGGTAGATTCATTAGATTAAAAGTTATCTTGAGCACAAATGAATCAGTTTCCTCACTTTTAGAGGCAAGTTGTTAGGTTGCCTGGATTCCAGTTTCTTGTTTAGTTTTCATGGATTAATTCCTCATCCTTAGGATTTCGACCGCTGAGGATGGGAGGAGGTTGAATCAATGTCCATATATTCTTCTTATTTCTCATTGTAAATTGTTGGACTCAATTGGATGCTTATGCCTTGAAGAGAGATCATTTTGTATCATTTTTCAGCAGGAGATTAACGAAAAGTTGCAGCGATATCTTTGGGATCCATGTGGTATGATGTTCAGTTCAATTTTCTCTATTGTGATCATATGTTAATTTTTTTTTTTACTTCATCAATCATTTCATCGCTTTTAAGTGGATGTTTTCAAGTTGATAGGTAAATCCCATAATATTTATGCTCTGTTTTGGGAAAATATTCATAGTCTATGTTTTCTTTAGTTTAGGAAGAATCCATGTTGCTTACATGATCTTTCTAGCTTCTCACCTGTCTTGAATCACCTCACTCATCAAACCCTAGAGTGCTGACCCTTGTGCCTACCTTTCCCCATCGAACACCCTACAATTTTGACCTAATTTCCTTGCCCTAGCTGTTTAGCTTCTTCTAATCCAACAAAACCTTTCAAAATCAAATCAAAACTTGTGCTACTATACCTAGCCTAATATCATTTTCTTGATCAAGTCATGTTGTCTGAGATCCTTACAGAGAGAGCCCTCTCCTGGCTTAGTAGGGCTAGCTACTTGGCTAAGCGTGGTTTGCGGTTACCCTGGCATTGCCTTCCTTCAGCCTAAGGTTCAATCCAGGTGATAACAATAGCAAGAACACTCTGAAGCTTAATAGAGCACCTCATATCACTAGAAGCTTTCTGCTTGGGAAGTCAATATAGATAAAACAACATTGTTAAATTCATACCTGCTTGCACTGGAGGCGATAAAGTTGTTGGTTCTTTACATACAAAGAGTGGATAATATGCGTAGAAAGCATTTCCCATGTAAGATCATCAGGGAATTTCTTCATAGAATGAAAAAGCTACATAAAATGCTACCATAGGACAATTAAATTGTAGAAAAGGTAACAATAGCATATCAACTAGTTCAAACCCGCAATATTCTAGATTGAGATACAAAGATATCTAAATTAAATATAGCATGGAGAGGAAAACATGCATTAGCTCAATTGAGGAAAAGCTCGCAGGTTACAGTTACGGTCTGAGACAAGTAGATAGAGGGAACCCAAACAGGAATGGGAGAACAAGAATTGTTAGGTTTGTGACTTTTTCATTCTTGAACTTCTTATTGGGAAATTTCACGACTTGTTTCATCAAGTGGTGGAAGTAGAGATCAAATGACATTTTTTTCTCCAATTGAAGACATATAACCACATTAAAAAAAATCCTTGATATTGGAAATAATCAGTGGGAAAAAGGTATCTCATGACAACAAAATGGATGATATTGCATGAAGGGCATCAAGGGTGATGCATGTCAAGAAAAAATTGGTATAGGAGCACCCAAAAAGAGTTGCTGACATACCCCAAGGAGGTTTCCCAGATAAGTAGTAAAATGTTTTTATTCAAAAAGACTTAAAAAAAGAGCTTCATAAAATTTATCTACTTCCTTAATATAACATTCCTACATTTAACTTTTCATACTTTTGTAAAGGTTTGGCCTCAAAAGGAAATAACTTTCTGTCCCACAGACCAAGTGTTAGGTCCCTATACTACTAGTGTAACCCCTTATTGTTATTAGTACAACCCCCTTATTATACTGTTGTGCCCATGTAGTCCCCATATTGTTATTAATGAGCCCCATAGAAGCCCACTATTGTTATTATTGTGCCCTTGCATTATTATTGTTATGTCAACTCTGATTATATTATGACCCCTTAGACTCCTATATATAGAAAGGAAGTCATGTCATTTGTATCATCCAAGAATTGTCGATTTGTGTAATGTAAAGGAGGTTTCCCCCTCAAAGAGGCTTATTTATAAGCCTTTGATCTATCGTTTCTATCTTTTTGTGAGCTAGTTTCACAACATTTGGTATTAGAGCTTTGGATTTTAGGGTTTCACTGCTCCAAACAGGTCATCATGGAATTTTCGCTATAACGTTTTGTCTGTGATGTTTCAAAAGCTAACAAAAAAACCCATTTGAGAACGAGTATCGTTGAACCTTGGGTCTGAATTTCAGATTCAGTCTCGCTTTATTTTCGGAGATATGATCTGAGGAAGTTAGGGTTTTTGAAGGCTCCAGAATTTCATCTAAAATAGGCCATAGTGGAAGTTTCACTATGACTTGTTCGCTACGAAGTTTCAGAAGCTAAAAAAAAACCCATTTGAGAAGAATGTGGTTTGAACCTCGGGTCCAAATATGAGAGCTTGAATCACTATTTTTTAGGATATATGATCTGAGGAATTTAGGGTTTTTGTAGACTCCCGAATTACATCTTAAACATGTGACATTGGGAAAATCATCATAACTTTCTGTATGAGCATCAGATTGAAATTTTGTAAGAAGTTATAGAAAGAGGATGGGCTGCAGTTTTCTGTGCATATTTTTCAGATTCAAAGGTAAAAAAAGGGACACTTGGCACTTCAGACAAGGTCGATCTTCTGAAAAATTATATAATCAAGCTATGTTGGGAGATTGTGCCTAACTCTTTCTTGGAAAATCCCATTTTGATCAGACTAGTGGCATTGGAAAGAGGACGCAGAGGGATACTACAGATCATGATTTCAGAACTAGAAGATCTGAAATTACAGAGTTACAGTCGTTTCAAGATCGAGCTCCTAAAATCAAGAAAAAGCGAGATGAGCAAGTTTGATGGCCAGGATCAGGTAAATTGGATACTACAAATGGAGAAATATTTTGATCTACATGGTGTACCATTGTTACAAAAGGTACGAATTGCATCTAATTATTTAGATCCGAAACAATTTTTATGGTATAAGGGCTTTGTTCTCGTAAACCACTTGTCACGTTGTCAATTTTCATGGAGTAAATGATAGCACATTATGAGGATACAAAGAGAAACACCTTCTTTAGCCAATTGATAAATCTCAAACAAAAGGGTTCAATGGCAGAGCACATTAAGGACTTCCAAAAATTGAATATAAGGATAAATGATATTCCATAGAAGAAAATGGTTGATGCCTTCAGAGGGACTTTAAAGGATAACATTCAACACGAGGTTCGTCTTTGGGAACCTGATTCATTAGAGAAGGCAATCAGGTTGGCAAGAATAATTGAAAGAGAAATTATGGAAACAAGGAATCCCACCACTCATGACTATAATTATGGAAGTGCTTTTTCTCCTATCCTTCCACAACCTACAATATTTACACCACAACAATTGGAATAAAAAAGAGAAAAAGGGCTTTATTACAATTGTGATAGCAAATACAGTAAAGGTCATAAGTGTGCTAAGAATAAATTATTTTACATAGACGATGAAGAGGAGGAAGAAAAGGATCAAGAAACATCAAAAGAAGAGGATATACACCAGGAACCCACTCGAGAGAAAGAAGAAATGGATCCGACCATATCTTGTAAAGCATTGGAAAGAATTACCACTCCTCAAACTCTCAAGATAGAAGCACATATCAAGAAGAAAAAGGTTCAACAAGTGAAAGATCACATCGAGAAAGAAGAAATGAATCTAACCATATCTTGCAATGCATTGGCTAGAATTACCACTCCTCAAACTATCAATATAAAAGGACATATCAAGAAGAAAAATGTTCAAGAAGTGAAAGATCACATCGAGCATCAAGAAATGAACCCAACCATATCTTGTAATGCTTGGAAGAAATTAACACTCCTCAAACTATCAAGAGAGAAGGACATATCAATAAGAAAAAGGTAATAGTGTTGATTGATTTGGGCAGTACCCATAATTTTATTCATTGTAAGATAGCCAAGGAATTTAATTTCTTTCTATATCTAGCACCAGAGTGTCAAGTGATGGTTTCAAGTGGAGGAAACATAATTGCTCTAGAAAGTGCCATGATATCAAGCTATCCATGGGAGAATATTTATTGAATATACCAATTCTTTCCATTCCAATGGGTCATGTTGATGTTTTACTAGGAGTCCAATGGCTATAATATTTGGGTACGATAGCTTTTAATTTTCAAGAACTTTTCTTGATTTTTTTTGGGAAGGAAAGGAAGTTGAATTGAGGGGTATCGAAGGGAAACTAGGAAAGATAATCAACTCTAACAGCATGACAAATCTTCTAAATAAAGAACAACGAGGCGTAATTGCACAATTATGTTCACTAAAGGATCCCACATCGAAATCATGTATTTCTGCAGATCTCCAAAACATTTTGGACAATCATTCAAAGGTATTTGATACTCCCAAAGGACTCCCACCTATTTGTGATCATGATCATGCTATTCATTTGATTCGAG
The DNA here is from genome assembly GCA_000404065.3 of Pinus taeda. Taxonomy (NCBI): domain Eukaryota; kingdom Viridiplantae; phylum Streptophyta; class Pinopsida; order Pinales; family Pinaceae; genus Pinus; species Pinus taeda. The sequence continues at coordinate 18,618 of APFE031159385.1, forward strand.
AAAGTGTTCCTCCAAACATCAGGCCTTACAGATATCCATATGCCGAAAGGAGTGGGAACTCATTCAAAAGTTGCAGAAGGTCCCAGTTCAAACAATATTGAGAGAACCTAACAAGGAAGGAAAAATCATATTGGAACCTGAAGCAGTCATAGAACCAAGAAATCGAAAGCTATGAAATAGATCAATTTCAGAGTACCTCATCAAGTGGAAGAAATTACCCACTGAAGATTCCACATGGGAGGACAAAAATTTATACAGAAGCATCAAGAACTACTCAAGCATTGAGGACAACACTTTTTGAAGGAGAGGGGCATGTTAGGTCCCTATACTACTAGTATAACCCTTTATTGTTATTAGTACAACCCCCTTATTATATTGTTGTGCCCATGTAGTCCCCATATTGTTATTAATGTGCCCCATAGAAGCCCACTATTGTTATTATTGTGCCTTTACATTATTATTGTTATGTCGGCTCCATCTATATATGACCCCTTAGACTCCTATATATAGAAAGGAGGTCGTGTCATTTGTATCATCCAAGAATTGTTGATTTGTGTAATGTAAAGGAGGTTGCCCCCTCGAAGAGGCTTATTTCTAAGGTGTTGATCTATCTTTTCTATCTTTTTGTGAGTTGGTTTCATAACACCAAGCAGTGTCATGGATGTTAATAAAACTTTGATTTGTCATGTTATATTCAATGGTATAGTAAGGGTGCCCTGTATGAAAAGGTGTTAATTTTAGGTATGTTCTATGCTTAAAGCAATTTATTTCAATTTTATAGTTAGCTCAATATCTTTTCCACATTAGCAATCACATCAACATTAAAGTAAATTGCAGATAGAACATAAACATAGATTGTAGAAGACAAGCCAAGACAAGAGGACACAAGATGTGGCACTAGCCAGGGACAAACCCCGATGTGGGGAAACCCTTGATTAATTCTTCTTATATGTTCTTCAATAGTTCAGCAGAGAGAGAGAGAGAGATGGAGAGAGATAATACATTTACAATAGAAGTCAAAACTTTGACTTATCTAGATAAGAGCATAGATCATCTCTCAAAAGATGATACATGAGATTAGTTGAAGACATGCTGCTTCAACTAATACTCCAAGGTAACTCCTTCACCTATCATTATGTTGCATCTCGTCATCATGTTGCACCTTACTGCACCATGCTACACCCATCATCACAATGCCAGACCTTATGACCATGTTGTACCCATCATACTGTTGCACCTTATGATGCACTGTTATCCCAGTGTTTAGCACTACTGTACCTTGTGCCATTGTTGCAACATGTTGTCACCCGTGTGCTTGTTGCACCATTGCTGCTTCATGTACTTGTTGCACCAAGTACCATACTGTTATTCCAATGTGCTTGCTGCACCTTGTTGTTGTTGTTGTCCCATGTACCATACTATTTCAGCACCATGAACTTGTTGCACTAAATACTAGTTGTCCCATGTACCATACTATTTCAGCACCATGAACTTGCTGCACTAAATACTAGTTGTCCCATGTACCATACCACTATGTAAAGCCACCAATTTGGATCCCACAGAATGCCCAAAAATCTGGTCCAAATTGATCCTCAACACCTACAAGAAATGTCATAGACAACATACCTTAGCTCACTGTTTTGAGGTCTGATTTGTTTGCAGCAAACTAGTTAGGGCTTCCTAACAGTGCTTGTTAGGCCCCTCTAATGATCTCCTAAGGCCTCCTACAACTGTGATCTTCCCTTCTAAGCTTGCTGCTCCAACATGCTGTCCTTAAGGCTAATTCCTAGCCGCAAGACTCTCCAACTAGCCCTTTGATTACTTCAGAACAAGCCTCGATCTCTTGCTGTAGCAATCGCTTCCCTAGATCACAGGAAGACAACCCTCAAACTCATCAAAAGTAGCCTAGATACCCCTTACACAACTCATCCCTCCTGCTTGGTTTTCTAGCCCTCAAAATAGTCATGAAAGGGCTACAGACCTAGCCTTTTCTCCTTCACTGAGGTGCCTACTAACCTGTGGTCTGAACATAAGATGTCCTCTCAAAAATGTGAGTTCTCCTTCTTTTGTATTCTTCAAATCACGCTATACACAATTACCTCAACCTTCCCAACATCTAGGTTAGGATAGCGTATGGGATTGATGTGTCATCCCTTATTACCTAGGGCACCTAACCCTCCTTGACAGCGTGTGTGAGTCTTATTTAGAATAGCGTAGATATATCCTTCCTTGATTGTAGCTAGGTGTCATGACCTCTTTAGGACAACATTTAGATCTCTCCTCCATAGCTGCATTGAGAGCTAGATCATCCTCCTTACAACTACGGCTAGGGCATCCACTTTAGAACTGTGTTTAGGGCTTCTTCCTTAGGACTGTGTTTAGGGCTTATACTCCTACATTTATCTTCCACTAAAACCCAAGACAACTGGAGATAAATCAAGAGAGAAGTGTGTGTGAAATGACTCTCGAATCATCTCCTTTTATACTGAAACGTTGAGCACATGTGGGTGTTATTTAGTTCCTGGCCAATGTTGATGAATTGTATTATAACACAAATAAATTCATAACTCCATGAATACTTTTTGGAATCGGATGATATTTAGATCAATCCTACACCTCTTGATGAGAGGGATCCAAGAAAAATATCAGCTGCCATAAATAAGATGACCCACATGGAGTTTGGCTTTTAAAGTTTTATTAACTTTCTATCCCACAAAACAAGCAGTGTCATGAATGTTAATAAAACTTTGATCTATCATGTTATACTTAGTGGTATAGTAAGGGTGCCCTATATGAAAATGGCATATAGAAAGGTACTCAGCAATGAATGGGCATGGATCTCAATGGTCATGGTACCATATGGGTGTTCAGTGTGAAATTGGCACAGAACTAGATTATGTTATAACGGTGCCTGGCATTAAGGACAACATATAACTGACCTGGTAGTGGTAGATTAAGGGTGCTCAGAATTTAAAAAAAAGGCATGATCATATGGTAAGGATGCATGACATGAAAGAGGAGCGTGGCTCAGTGGTGAGGAACTTGGCAAGGCTACCTGGTATGAAAGGTCATGTAGCTTAGCAGTGTGTTTAGAGTGTCTAGCTTCACATGGGAATGTGGCAACTTAATTGTACAATGAGGGTGTCCATCATGAAAAGGGCATGTATTTAGCTCAATAATACACAAGGGTGCCCACTTCCAAGTATAAAAGGGCATGTTCCTAGCCCAATAGTTCATAAGGGTACCCATGACGAAAAGGGTGTGTAACTAGCTAAGCCATACGGCGAGGGAAACAAGTATAAAATGGAATGCAACCCACGATCACTTATAGTAAGGATTCCTAGCATGAAAAGGCCAGGTAACACTTGGTAGTGGTACATTAATGTATAAACTTATGAACATATCATAGTACAAGAAACTTGATCAAGAGACCTTGTTTTCCATTCTGTTCTAGTTTCCTTTCGTATCTTGACACTATTATTTATATTGTTAAACATTTTATATACATAACAAGGTTCAAACATTTTTATCCCACGAAACCCTCTAGTCCCATTTCTTGTTCGTTTCCCATTTTTGGTAACACAATTTATAGATAAATTAAATTGACATGTGAATAATAACCCCAAATTAATGACAACTTACCATATAAATGGTCAAAATACCATGCAAATGCTGCACTAAGCATCCCAATAATAACTATCATTAACTATCTGCATAGTAATGAAATGTTGATTATCAGATCAGATACTATTATTACCCAAAATATTTCAAAATTCAAGGGCAAAAGAAATGCAATAGCTAAGTGTGGAAACACATATAAAAACCCCGTCAATATCCTTTCTCACGATGGAAGTTTTTGCGAGATAAATCTTGACATGAGCAAGGGTATTTAGATGATGAGTTACTCTTGGAGGACCTCTAAACATTTTTTGGTCTTTTATCCACAGGAACATCACCATAAATTGGAAAATATCAAAAACTATACACCAAACCACAAACATCCCCATAATGCGTGCAAAATTCCTATTACATTCCATATGGTTAGGTTACTTCCACTGTATTGGTTAATATGTGGTATAGAGGGCATGGATTTAGGCTGACAAAATTTTCTAGTAAAATCCAACAATAGGTACATGAGAGATATGCAGTCTCCTATCCAGTAATGTATTTTAAGAATGACATTGTTAGGTCCCTATAATACTAGTGATTCCCCCATTACTAGTTTCATTGTATCCCTTATTGTTATTATTGTGCCCCATAGAATCCCACTATTGTTATTTTTGTGCCTTTATATTATTATTGTAGGTCGCCTTGGTTATATTGTAACCCTTTAGACTCCTATATATAGAAAGGAGGTTTTTTCATTTGTATCATCGAAGAATTGTTCATTTGTGTAATGTAAAGGAGGTTGCCCCCCCCCCCCGAAGAGGCTGAATTCTAAGGCGTTGATCTATCTTTTCTATCCTTTTGTGAGCTGGTTTCATAACATTTGGTATCAAAGCTTGGGATTCTAGGGTTTCACTGCTCTAAACAGGTCATCATGGAATTTTCGGTATAAGGTTTTTTTCTGCAACGTTTCAAAAGTAAAAAAAAAAACCCATTTGAGACGAAATCTTGTTGAGCGTCGGGTCCGAATTTCATATCTTGTCTCGCTATATTTTCGAAGATACGATCCGAGGAAGTTAGGGTTTTTGCAAGCTATATAATTTCATGTAAAACACGTCATCGTGGAATGTTCGCTATAACGCTTTCTCTACAACATTTTATAAGATAACAAAAAAACCCATTTGAGAAGACATCGGTATGAACCTTGGTTCTGAATTTCAAAGCCTGTCTCACTATATTTTCGGAGATATAATCTAAGGAAGTTAGGGTTTGCAGACCCCCGAATTACATTCCAAAGAGGTGACCTTGGGAAAATCGTCATAAATTTCTCTCTGAATAGCAAATTGAATTTGCGTAAGAAGTTATAGAAATAGGACAGGCTGTAGTTTTTTGGGTACCATTTTCATAACCTAAGGTTGATATAGTGACCCGCGGCATGTCGTACATGTTCGCTCTACTGAACAAGTATATACTCAGGTCATTGTGGGATATTTGACATAACTCTTCATTAGAGAATCCAATCTTGATCAGACTTGTGGGGTTAGAAATATTACTCGGATGGTTACCGCAAGAAGCAATTTTAGACCCCGGAGATCCAAAATTATAGAGACACTTCAGATTCAATATCAAGCTCCTACAAAGTGAAAAAAGGTGTGTAGTTTTTTTTTAATTTTTGCATAGGCTTGGTTTGAAAAATTAGTTTGAAGGAATTCAAAGGGCATAGTGAAGCATTATTATCGATAATTTATGCCCCGAAGAAAGAAAATGGAAACACCTAGTAAGCAACCTAAAAGCTCTAGCATGACCCATGAAGAAGAGGAAGAAATGCAACATGATATATTAAAATTACGAGACCAAGTGCAAAAAATTTCACTCGCACAAAAAGTAACAGAAAATAAGATGGATGGTTTAAAGAAAGACGTAGAAGCTAAGATGGATGGTTTAAAGAAAGGCGTGGAAGCTAAGATGGATGGTTTAAAGAAAGGCGTGGAAGCTAAGATGGATGATGTGCAAGCTAAGATGGACGATTTGAAGACATATTTGAAGATAGATTTGAAAACAAGCATGGGAGATTTGAAGACAGATTTGACAAAGTTTCTACAAGAAATGCTTACTAATGGCGAAAGGGTTGTAAAGGAAACTCATGATGAGAAAAAAATAAATTTTAATCATGATTTCATAGACTCTAATGTTGGATTGAAGAACCACCATGTTCCAAAGATCGATATGAGGAAGTTTGATGGCAAGGATCCCGGAACATGGATACTACAAATGGAGCAATTTTTTGATCTCGATAATGTGCAAAACACACAAAAGGTATGCATTGCAACTTTATATTTGGAACCAAATCAGTTTGTATGGTATCGATGGCTTTTCTCTCATAAACAAATTGTCACTTTTTCTATTTTTACGGATGAAATGATAGCACAATATGAGGATACAAAAGCAACACTTTTTTAGCCAATTGATAAATCTCAAACAAAAAGGGTTCAATGATGGAGCACATTGAGAACTTCCAAAAATTGAATATAAGGGTAAAAGATATTCCAGAGGAGCATAGGATTGATGTGTTCATAGGGACTTTAAAAGATAACATCCAATATGAGGTTCACCTTTAGGAACTAGATTCATTGGAGAAGGCATTCAGGTTGGCAAGAAAAATGGAAAGAAAAATTGGGGCAACAAGGAAGTCTACCACTCACAATCATAAAAATGGAAGTGTTGCTATCCCTAGCCATCCACAACCTACAAGGTTGACACCACAACAATTGGAAGGAAAAAGAGAAAAAGGACTTTGTTACAATTGTGATAGCAAATACACTAAATGTCATAAGTGTGCTCAGAAGAAATTATTTTACATAGATTGTGAAGAGGAGGAATAAAAGGAACAATAAACGTCAAAAGAAGAGGATACGCACCAGGAACAAACCCTGGAAAAAGAAGAAATAAATCCGACTATATATTGTAATGCATTGGCTGGAATTACCACTCCTCAAACTATCAAGATAGAAGGGCATATCAAGAAGAAAAAGGTAATAGTGCTGATTGATTCGGGAAGTACCCATAATTTTATTGATTGTAAGATAGCCAAGGAATTGAATTGTCTCCTATATCCAGCACCAGAGTGTCAAGTGATGGTTGCAAGTGGAGGAACCATAAATTTCTTAGGAAAGTGCCATAATATCAAGCTATCCATGGGAGGATATGTATTGAATAGCTCAATGCTTTCAATTTTAATGGGTGGTGCTGATGTTGTACTAGGATTCCAATGGCTACAATCCTTGGGTACAATAGTTTTTAATTTTCAAGAACTTTTCATGAAATTCTCTGCAGAAGGAAAGGAAGTTGAATTAAGGGGTATTATAGGGAAACCGGGAAAGATAATCAGCTCTAACGGAATGACAAAGCTTCTAAAGAAAGAACAGTCAGGCATAATTGCACAATTATGTTCACTAGAGGTTCCCACATCGAAATCATCCATTTCTCTAGATCTCTAAGAATCCTTGGACAATCATTCCAAGGTATTTGAGACTCCCAAAGGCCTCCACCTATTCGTGATCATGATCAAGTTATCAATTTGATTCCAGGAAGTGTTCCTCCAAATATCAAGCCTTAAAGATATCCCTATGTCCAAAAGAGTGAAATTGAACATATGGTTGCATAAATGCTAAAGGTGGGTATAATTCAACCTAGTCAAAGTTCTTTCTCTACTCCAGTAGTATTAGTTCACAAGAAGGATGGATAATAGCGCATGTGTCCAGATTATAGGGAGCTCAACAAGCTCACTATTAAAGATAAGTTTCCCATTCCTGTCATTAATGAATTATTGGATGAATTGCATCGATCAATTTACTTCACCAAGTTGGATCTTCATTCAGGATATCATCAAATCAGAATGAAGACAGAAGACATTCCAAAAACAACATTTAGAACTCATGAGGGTCATTATGAATTTTTGGTCATGCTCTACATTTCAAGGTTTGATGAATTCCATTTTCAAACCCTTAGAAAATTTGTGTTAGTATTTTTTGATGATATACTAATCTACAACAAGTCTTGGAAGGATCATTTCCAACATGTTGACATGATGCTCAAACTATTGGAAGAGAAACAATTATATGCAAAAATCTCCAAATGTTTCTTTGGAGTACAAGAGGTGGAATATCTGGGTCATATTATATCTCATGAAGGTGTTAAGGTAGACCCTAGAAA
>APFE031159385.1:36638-55045 GCA_000404065.3 Pinus taeda
CTAACAAAAGTTGTAACCAGGGAGAAACTGAGAATATGCTCAGTTTCAATTGGTCTTCAAGGATGACGATGAAGATGAGAAACAACCAGGTCCAAAGAGGAGTCATTTTCCAACAAATGAAGTAGCGGTGGAGTTGCTATAATCAGTCTCCAACTGGGAGATTGTTGGGTGTGGAGCTTGATTATCTTCTGTATTCAAAGGCATCGCCACATTGGACCCCAGTTCGAAATGGGGCGGCAATGCTGCCCATAAAATATTCGCTACAGGGGGGGTCCAGGGGGGGCAGCTGTGACCTTTGGGGAGTGCCCCCTAGTGGGGGGTTTCGGGGGCAGTGCCCCTGAAGCTAAGAATAGATGTAAACTTGCGTTGTAAAAGTATAGTAATTTCTAGTCAATCTGGGACATTCATTAGGCGGATGATCTGACGGTAGAACTTATGTTTAGTTTAGGGTTTTGTTCCCTAGAAGGCAACCCCTCTCTTTGTATGAGGGCATTTTGTATTTGAGGCTGTGTAATAGATGTGTATTCTCTGAGCGAGAAGCAGAGAGGTGAGACTGTGAGAGAAAATAGAGGATATTACAATGGATCTGTTGTAGGTTGTGTCTCTTCATTTTGCTAGATAATAGAAAGGAAGGACTGGCTGTTCGGGGTGGACGTAGCCTAAACTGGGTGAACCACGTATATTTGTGCCTCTCTTGTTTTATCCGTTCTCTGTGTTTATATTTCTGCAACATTTTATGGGTTCCATTGCTCTGTAATATATAATTTTCTAACAACTGCTCTGATACCAGTTGTTCAGAAATTTACTGCATAACATAAATAATTACTGAGAAGAATAAAAATAAAAATAACAAGCAACAACCATAAACACATGAACACAAATGTTTATCCGGGAAAACCCCAAATCCGGGGAAAAACCCAACCTAATAAGATCTCTTTAGCATTGGTCAAAACCCTGGCCAATCCGACCAAGTGAGCCTCCATCGCTCACCTCCAGGTCTTGCATTACAATGAAGTTCTTCCAGCCTTTTATAAGCTCCATTACATATAATACCATAGGTAGAATACTATGGGTGCACAATACCATGTGCCCCAAAACCATCACTATTTAACCTGGTCAACTTTGACTCTATCGTGAGTCAAGTTTACCTAACACACACACACACACACACACACACACACACACACACACACACACACACAACAATATATATAATATATATATATATATATTTGAGGCCGACATGACTGCACTCCTTATGGTTTTGCTTGCTGTTTTCTTCATGAGGATTGTGTTGGTCTTGGAAGGCTAATCTAGTCAGTAGGTAGACTTATATACATTACAAATATGCTCAAGAAGAGCTCTTTGAATCTTTGAATTTCTTAGACCTATGAAATGAGCAAGAAACGTATTCTTATAATTCACAAATAATGTTTCGTTTTCTTGACAAGTGCAAAGATCAAAATTACATTTGTAAATACCGAACCTAGTTACACTTTCTTCAACAAATGTCAGATTTGGGAATAGAGCAAGTCAAGAAATTATAAAGAAGGGTGAGGTTATCAGGATTATTATTAGAAGAATAGAACATAATATTTCTAATTACTTCATCAAGAGATCAATTCTTACAAGAAAATTTTGTACAAGAATTGTATGCATTACCTCTGCCATTTAATACCTCAAGGCTATCTTTACCTATTGTATTTATATTTTTGATACTCATTTTTTGAAGTTCTAAACATTCTCAATATATTTACTTGTTCAGAGAGCAAATTCAACCAGCTAAGTAATTGTAAACTACTAAATCTTCATGGTTTATTGAGTTTTGCCTCATGTTTATTTCCATATGAATTAATATTTTTAGATTGTTAAAAGTCACTGATGTAAAATGATTAACAAACTTTCTTTTGATCTAGATTGCAACTTGTGTGCTTATTTCTACATCGTCAGTAACACCGACCACCCATGCACCTATTTATACAACACTATTAACACCAACCACCAAAAAAAGGTTCTTACACAAGAGGATCCAAGTATTTATTCATCTTTTCTCTATACTTGTCACTTTAAATAATAGATTTGAATCTTTGTTACTCAAGCCTGCACCTTAACTAGTGTCAAAGAGCCAAGAATATCCTTTTAAAATGGAACTAATGAGTTGTTATAATTATAAGGTTCCTTGTTTGAGTTCCTCTCAAGACACTGACTGTCAAGATACCCAATAATGAAATTGTTAAGAAATATATAGATACTCTTCACATTTGCATGACTACTTACTAACGCTTTCTTATCACAACTTAGTTTGTTTCTTACTTTAGGGACTAGTAACAAACCTTTTAGATATCATTGATTTGTTTGTGATTACCTGGTTTAGTGTCTATTATTAGGCCTTCCAGGATTTTATTTTACTGACTGCATTTGCATTCCATCCTTAGATATCAATTTTGTGATCACCCATCCCCCAAAACTATCAAAAGGTCATCTTGATATGTCAAATCCAATATAAGGGTATATTTAAACCCATTCCTTCATATTTTTTATTGCAACAAGTTGTATGTTAAGTCTCCCTCCTTTTACTTCAAAAATTAGATGCAAGTATAATTTTGATAATCTTTCAAGAACATACCCTGGTGAAGTTAAAACCCTTTCAGGACCCCATTATCTTAGCCACTCTTAGAACCTTGCATTTTTATCATACTAAACTTTATCACATGGTAAGGGCACTTCCTAGTCAAGTTTTGATTCCTTGACAATTACCCATGGAATGTTCTAATTTGTAAGCTAAAAAGCAAAAAACACTTCACTCACATTGAGATCTTTCATTTTAACTTGGCAAGGGCACTTCTTAGTCGATGTTCAATTCTCTGACAATTACATAGGAAATGTTCCAATTTGTAAGCTAAGAAACAAAAAACACTTCACCTATATTGGGATTTTTCATTTTAAGCCTGTCTTCATTGCATTTGTAAAGAATTATATGTCATTTTCATTGTCAAGAACTACAATATAATGAACTAACTGGCATTTTCTTGTGTTGCAAGTTATGGATGATCAAATTAATATCCATAAAAACAAGGAGGAAATAGTAGAGAACCTTGATATAATTGAAAAAGAGGGATCCCTCCCTTTTGAACAGAACAAATATGCCCTCACAAGTTTAGGACCTCATTGAGGTCAATTGTTCTGATGCCATTCTTGATTGATACCTTCTCATATGCCAGGAAAACTTTAAATATGAATTAATATGTTCTTGAAACAAATTAGATTCAAATTTTAAAGATATAGAAGATAAAACATATGTCCATGCCTTTGTGTGGTTGTAACTTGACTTTGTTGTGGGTAGGTTACTGGAATATGATTGGAAAAAAGATGGAGAGACAATGCAAAGCATGTCTTGGATATGATTCATTTGTTGTTAGAGATCCTTCATACACCTGAGCCATCGACTTTGGAAATGTTTCTAGTAGGCATTCGTATGGTTTTTAATGTTGTGGTTCTTTCACCTCATGGTTATTTTGGGAAAGAAAATGTTTTAAGAATGCCAGACAAGACATTGGTGGGCAGGTAAACAATTTTTTTATAATTATAATGTTCATTCCATGATATCCTCTCTTTATTGTTTGATTATATTTCGAACGTTTATCTTGATCTTGTTGCCTTTTAACTAGGAAATTGAAAACACTTCATATCATGTCCATTTAAACAATAACCAAAGCTTGACGTTGAAATTAGTATTACATGATATTGATTTAAATCCTTATAGCTATTTTGTGTTAAAATATCTTCATGACTATCATAAAAGTTTATTTTCATGTTGTTACTTGAGCACATGTTGTTTATATACTTGACCAAGTTCATGCATTAGAAAATGAAATGTTGTTGTTAATAAAATGACAAGGATTAAACATCACACCTCAATTTATTTGTTTTCATATCTTATCTACAACTTGAGCTTTTTAGCATGTAACCTAGTTGGCATGATTGTGCTTAAGCTTTCCCTGAAGGTTGAATACTAAGTTACTAAGGTGTTATTTTATAAGGTGACATTTTATTTTCTTTATTTATACAAGACATCTCGCCACATTATAGTGGCTACTATCGCCCAACTGAAGAAAACTTGTTCGAGTTTCTTACTTGTTTGGGGCAAAATGACTTTGACATTGCTAATGTTGAGGTATATGTCTTAAAAACTCATTATAGTTTACTTTAGTTTATATTTTAGTGTTTATTGTATTTCATGTCTTACACTCTGCATTGTATTTTCTTTTTTTTGTAGAAAATAAACTCATTATTGATGGTAAGAAGAAGGAATTGAAGAAATAGGTTGAGAGAAATAAGAATGGAGCGAGAAATGAAAAAAGAGATAGAGAAGAGAACCGGTCTAGTGAGTCAATGTACCACATAAGACACACACATAGAGACTGATGTTCAAGTCTTCAGAGTTGGTGAATTCTCCTACAATGCCTTGGCAACACAATGATAATGTTTTGAAGTGATGAAACATCATTTCATGTGTAGATTGTAGTCCAATCAATATTAAGTTGGAAATTCATATTGTAATACTTTAGCATTTCATATAATATAATTTGTGCTTGAAATTATTTATATTTGCATTTGATATTGTTTAGTATTGTAATTAACATGCAACTTTGTGTTTTCATATTAGACGAATATACACATTGTATGAAATTTTTTAGATTTAGTCACAAAATCATACAAATTAATTTATGTTGATTAATAATGAACACATAAAATCAATATAAAACTATTAAGTTAGTAGTTTATATTGATTAATAATGAACACAAATAAAATGAATATATGACTAAATTAGTCATTTATAATGATTATTAATGAAAGTAAATGAAATGAATATAAACTACTAAATTAGCCGTTTATATAATGAATATGAAACTACCAAAAAATGATAAATGACTACTGAGAATGATAAATTTGTGATTGCAAATGATGACTAAATTTTGCATATATACGGCTATTAGTAGCTAATTTATAGTATCTTATAACACAATCAAAATTTAATCATATTTCTCTAGTCATTAATTGGTTTCAAACGATGACTAAAATTTGCACATATATGACTAGTAGTAACTAATTTATAGTATCTTATAACATGACCAACATTTTGGTCATATTTCTTTGGTCATTAATTTGTTTTATTGGGCAATCATATAGTAATATATTTTGTTGTATATTTGGTCATTAATTTTGACAATTAATGACTAAATCAATGACTAAATTAATGACCAAATTTATGACTAAATATACTACTAGACGATAAAATTGAGACAACAAATTAATGACTAAGTTAAAAACGACTAAAAGTTGGTCGCGTTATAAGATACTGTAAATTAGCTACTATTGCTCATGGACTGAAAAATGGTTATTTATATGCAGATTTTAGTTGTTTTTTTAGTAATTAATTATCCATTTTGTACTAGCAATGGTTAAGATCGATATATACTAGTTATATATCCAAGTATTTTGGAGATGTGTAATTCCGTCTATGCTCAACCTAGAGTTGACATGTGCCCCTTTTAAAATAAAGATAAAATATTCTTTAAATAAAAAGACAATGTCCAAGATAATAAAAAACAAAAATTAATATACATCTTTGGATAGCTTTTATTAAAACAATTATAGAACATCAATAATTCTATTCTCTTGGTTGCTGAAATTAGAACCCATATGAGGAGAAGTGGTAAAACTTTCACTTTCAACCATGAATAACATATTTTGATATCTATATGAAGTAACATAATTTTTTGACTAATTTATTTCAATATCACCTTCATATATATGTATATATGGAAGAAACTAAAAGGAACAAATATTTTAAAGTTTATCATAATAAAATATTTCAATCCTTAAACTAAATGAGTCATTGAAAGTAAAAAAATCAATTACTTCATAATATTGTAGGGTTGTAGGGTTCTCTTGGGTCTTGAGTGCAAATGGGAAGGGCCAAATTTTGTAGATACCTAACACAGTTGGTTATAAGATGGGGTCAACACTTCATATGTTCTCTCCCTCTCATTGTTACATGGGAAGTATGGATAGTGAGAAACAAACAAATCATTGAGGGTCCTCCCTCCTACCTGGGTAGGTTTCTCACTGAGAGCATAACCATTCTCGAACATTACTCACAAGTGAAATATTAACAGGTTAAAAGAATTTTCGAGGAAATTCTTGGTAGATCTATGCCTTGGGGATTCTTTGATGGGGACTCTCAGGAGGAGGGTAATCGGGCTCAAGGGGGTTTTGTTCTACACTTGTCTGACAGTCATGTCTTTCATGTAAAAATCATAATGGGGTTTGAAACAAACAACTGGGTTGAGTTGCATGAAGATCATTGCTTTATTTTTACCTTAAGAGGGGATGTGATAAAATTCAAGTCTATGGGGATTCATTACTAGTGGTAAACTAGTTCAATGTTGTTCAACAATGAGGGAACATAGATCTAGTTAATATGCATGAAATTCAAAGAATCAGTCTTGCAATCATATCTACATGGAAAGGAACCTGAAAACCAATAGACTTTCTAAAGAGGGCTCTCTTCTGGATCAAGGCATCTGGAAGACAAGGGAATATCAAGAAGAAAGCCATTTTGAGTACTTCCACCGGCAATACATGGATGAGGCACAATTTTACTAAGGCTTGGCTTTCCACTAGGCCACCACTCAACTTTTAATCAAGCTATCCTATGCTATTTATGTTGGTTGGTCACAACACCAGTACATGGTGCATATTCATTGTTATTTCAGAGTCTCTACACATGCTACAAATCTCTACTCTTGTGGCATTACTTTTTTTTTGGGATGTAATTTTGCTCTCTTAGTTCCATGTGGAAATTTTCTCACAACTGATGCTTTTTAGGCACTGTAAGTGTTGAACCCTTATTATGGAACTATGTCTTTATGATTTCCAATATTGGACTCACAAACTACTATGATGGCTGAAGATGGATATCTCCATAGGAATGCACATTTTTGAGTGCATATGTAGAATTTAATTTTGTTTAAAATATGAATGAACAAAATTAGGGTTTTTTTTTCTATGGAAAAAAATAAAAAATCAAATAATCTATTTTAATATGGTTGTTTAAGTAATATGTGTGTATTTAAAAATATATTAATAAGAAAAATGGCATTTTAATGTGGACAATATAATCCATAAATAAAATATTTTAACAATGCATATTAAATAAATATTTATATTTCAACTATTATTAATAAAACACTATGTATATATTATATATAGCAATTGAAAAGTGGTGTAGTGTACACCATCAAGTGCCCAGTTAAATTATTAAGATAATGAACATTAAAAAATATTAAAATCCATTTATACCTTTAAAATAATGAAAAGTAATATAATATATATATATATATTATATATTATATATAGATATATATATATATATATATTATATATATATAAAAGCTTTTAGAAGAATTAAAGATATAAAAAATTTAAACTTTTTGTTTAAGTTTTGCATTCTAAAAACCCATTGCACTTCAAAAAAATTGGACCTTTAGACCTTAAAATCTAAATGCATAGTTAAAATAAATCTATACCATTATAAAATACTATTATAAAATGAAATTTCTCACCCTAATAAAAATGTCTGATAGCTGAATTATACGTGAAAGTAAATATTCCAAAATGATAATGTGATATCCCAAAAGAATCTAAATATTTAATTTATTGCAAACTAAACAAACTCATTATTATTTTAAGTTGTAAAAACTATTTCTTGAATTAAATTATGCAGAAATGAAATAGCAGTTACATGTAAATATTGTTTTCACCTATTAGAGTAGTTATGATTCATAGTTACATGTCCCTAACTGATTTCTTGAGGATTCAAGAAAGATCAAGAGGAAAATGAGGAAGAAAGAAAAGGAAAAGGAAGAAAATTTGTGCTGAGATGTCAAGCGGTTTTCTGTAGCTACATCTAGTTTGGACTAGATAGTGTTGAGATTAATGAAGAATTGTATTAATGGAGTGATGGTTCAACTGAACCTTATACTAGGAGTTTGTTCTTGATTTCTAGGGTGTTGTTTCAACTTCCCTAATTGTGTGTAAATTATATATTTCTCATGTGATGATTGTAGTGTGGGAGCGAGTTATGCAAAGGCAGCCTTCAGGTGGCGTTCCACACCTGTGAGTTGTCCAGGTTTATTTAATTATTTTGATTCTTCTGTTTCTAACATGGTATCAGAGCTACAGGGTTGAGGACTGCTTGTAACCCTAAGTGGAAGATCTATGTGCCTGGGAGGCATATCTGGGAAGCGTATTTTTTAAAACCAATTAAGCGTCGATCAACACGGGATTCAGCGACTTAATCGCATCAATACAGTGACTGCCTTACGTGATTTTATTTTACAAAACGACACAACTCTATTGCAGTCAACACGCACTGTAGACACTACTGAAGAGGGGTTTTGTTCTACTACGTGTGAAAAGGATGCAGGGCGGTGCTCCGAGTTCAGTTAGGCGATGCTCTAAGTAGATTCCTCTACCAGGCAGCTGGAGGCTAGTTGTTGGATGGCATTGGGAAGCTGCAGTGGTTTCCAGAAAATTGCTTTCTTCTGCCTGCCACTCTATACCACTCTGCGATGATAGGCTTGCTTGTTTTGCATGACTACCCTGGAGGAGGCCGAAGAACATCGGGACTGCCAAGGAGGAGGCCGCAGGAGGCCTCCATTGAAAGTCAAAGGTGCCTAAGGCCATTATTTTTGTCGTTGTTGTTGACCCAAATCAAGGTTGAATTCTCACGCCTCACGCTGAGAGTGATAAGGAGCATGAGCATGATTAAAAACCCTAATGCATAAGTGATAAGGAGCAAAAGTGGTCGCACTTATGGTCTCTCTGGAGCAAGTGGATAGAACATGAGAGTATTGAAGCCTCTTTGATTTTCTTTGAGTTGTGGAGACACGATAAGCTGGTAATCATGAGTTTGAGAGTTGTGAATCCTAACCAAATTGGATCAACGCTAATCTCGGTGCTTCGGAAGTCAGCAGTCTAGCAAAAGTGTGTTGATTAAATTCAAAGGTCCAGTGGCTTTGAGTGCTCTATGGTGTTGGTTAGTCAATATTGATGACATAAGACTTTCATGCTGACAATGTAAGATTTTTACAACATGTGAATATTTCTCCAACATGATTTTGCTTGAAACGTGCATTTCTTTTTAAAAAAAGGGCCTTTGTTTTTGTTTTAGGGGCTAAGTTATTTGTGCCTATTTCGAATTTTTTAGTTTGAAAAAAAAGGGGCTCATTATTTGATAAAGGGGGCGGAATTATTTTTCTTAAGAGGAATTTGGGGTGATATCTTAAAAAGGGATCTGGGCTCAGTTTTTAATTGAAGTTTTCATTGGGTCTGGCATTTGCAGTGGTTTTTAAGATCTGGGGTCATTTTTTAAGTTGTTGTGGTTGAAGTTTTTTATTATTCAAGATGAATAATCAGTTAGCAGAAGCATACCTCAATAAGAATAACAAGTTGGATGCATCCAATTATTTTGGTTTGAAATTTAAGCTGCAAAGACTGCTTGAGGGACCCAATGCATGGGCAATTGTGAATAATGCTGAGGTGAAGTCGAACGTGCTTGCAGGAGGAACAACAACAACAATCCAAGACTGGGATAAGTGAGAGACTAAGGCAAGAATGCTCCTGAAATTGTCGGTTAAAGATTGCATTATTCCCCATATTCGTGATTGCAAGTCTGCACCAGAAATCTGGAAGATGCTCAAGGATCTCTATGAGGTCAAGAACACCAATTGATTGTTGTTCTTGAAGAGAAAGATTCTCTCCATCAAGATGGAGGAGAATGGGACAGTTGTAGCATTTATTTCATGGATCAAGGAGCTCAAGAACAAGTTGGGTGACCTCAAGGTACATCTTTCAATAGAAATGACTCTGTGACTAAATGTTTTTATTGTGGTAGAACAGACCATATAGCCAGATATTGCATGAAGAAGAAGTCTGACGAAGGCCAAAAGTTACATAAACATCATGCAGGTCATTTTGTTGAGAGGAATAGAGTCAGAACCTCAGATTGGTCACATCTGACTCTGCGTTTTTAGCTAAGGATGATGAAGTAGATACCTGGTTTGTGGACTCAGGTGCATCCATCCACATGACAAGGAACAGACAGTGGTTTGAAGACATCAAAGATACCAGCAGTGGAGCAAACATCTATCTTGGCAATGATAGTGGGTACCAAATCAAAGGTTATGGTAATATTCCTTCTATTTTGCTTGATGGAAATATTAGACATATCCATAATGTAATGTATATACCCAGGATAAAAAAGAATTTGATCTCTATCTCTACAATAAATGATCAGAATCTCAACGCAGAATTGTATAAATAATATTGTGTTATTAAAGGCTTGTTGGATCGTATGAAGCCTATTGCATCAAGTATTCATGTGGGAGGATTATACAAGCTAAATGTCAAAAGTGCACCACATCAGGCATTGACATCATCTTCCATGACTACAATGGACTTATGGAATCAGAGGTTCGGCCATATTAACTTCAATGATCTGCTACTATTACACAAAAGAGGTATGGTCGAAGGTCTTCCTATTTTAAAGCTTGTCCATATTGATTGTGATGCATGTGCACGTGGAATGATGCACAGAGATGAATTTCCTGTAAATGTTGATAGAAGGAGGAGAGATATATTCGAGTTGGTACCCGCAGATTTATGTGGGCCTATGTAGACAAGGTCATTAGGCAGTGAATACTATTTTTTACTATTTATTAATGACTATACTAGATTTACTTGGGTGTATTTCCTCAGGAAGAAGAGCCACACTTTTGAATACTTTAAGGATTTCAAAAGTATGGTTGAAATGCAGACATGTAAATGCATCAGGATTCTCAACTCTAATCAAGGGGGAGAGTACAAGAAAGATTGTGTCCTCAAATACTGCAAAGATCATGGGATATAGCAGCAGTTTACAGTACCCCACACTCCTCAATAGAACAGGGTTGCAGGGAGGAAGAATAGAACCCTTGTGGAGTGTGCTCACAATATGTTAAAAGGTAAGAATCTTTCCAACGGGTTTTGGGTTGAAGTAATTAATACTACTATATATCTAAAGAATAGGAGTCCAACAAGTAGTTTATATCTCAAAACTCCTTTTGAAGCTTTATTTGGCTATAAGCTTGTAGTTAAGCATTTGAGAGTTTTTGGCTCTAAAGCCTTTGCTCATGTCCCAAAGGAAGATAGAAAGAAACTGGATTCAAAGGCCATCAAATGTATTTTGTTGGTTATTGTACAAAATTTAAGGCTTACAAACTATTTAATCCCTCTACTCATAAAGTTTTTGCAAGCAGAGATGTAGTGTTTCATGAGCATGTTAATGATGGAAGCCATGAGAGTGCTAACGAAGAATGGAACATTCCCTTGTTGGTGGAAGAAGGAAGTGATGAATCAGGTGATAGCCATGGGCAACAGTAGCAGCAACAACAGGAAGGGGAAGAATATGATGTAGTTGTCAAGCCAAGTCCACAAAAAGATGATCATACAAGGTTTGGAGCTATCCCACCACTCAGGAGATCAGGTAGGAAGGTTCAATTGCTAGCAAGATATAGGGAAAATGCTTTGATAACTAGTATGTTGAATGTTGTTGAACCCTCTAGTTATAAATCAACCAACCCATATAGTGAATGGAGGCCTGCTATGGAAGAGGAATATGAGTCAATCCTTAAAAACAAAACTTGAGATTTACTTAAACTACCTAAAGGCAAACAACCCATAGGATGAAAATGGTTGTATAAGCCTAAATTTAAAGTAGATGGGAGCATAGATAAATATAAATCTAGGCTAGTTGCAAAGGGGTATTCGTAGCAAGAAGGCATAGATTATGATGAAGCATTTTCCCCTGTAACCAAACTAAACACAATCAAAATGATAATTTCTTTAGCTACCAAACACCATTGCATGATTCACCAGTTAGATGTTAAATCTGCCTTTTTAAATGGGGAATTAAAAGGAGAAGTCCACTTAGTGCAACCTTAGAAGTTTGTCAAACAGGGTGAAGAACATTTAGTTTGCAAGTTGAAGAAAGTGTTGTATGGACTAAAACAGGCACCCAAGTCATGGTATGACAAAATTGATTCATTTTTCCTACAACATGGTTATAAAAGAAGCAAAAATGACCCTAATCTTTATACCGAGTTTGCTAGAGAGGGAAGGATTGTTTTGATTTATTTATATGTAGGTGATCTAATCATTACAGGGAATGTTGATAATCTCATTAATGAAATCAAGGAGCAGATGTCACAAGTCTTTGAGATGAAAGACCTTGGAGAGCTACATTACTGTTTGGGTCTGGAAATTTGGAGGGATTCTGGAAAAAAATTTATGTCATAGAGTAAGTATGTCAAGAGCTTATTGGAAAAGTTCAGAATGGATCAGTGCAAAGTTGCAGCAGTACCTTTACAACAGAATTTAAATATTTAGAATGATGATGGATTTAAGGAGGCAAATGCAACTTTATATAGGCATCTGGTTGGGAGTCTAATATACTTGACTAAAACTAAGCCAGATTTGGCTTATGCAGTCAATCAATTGAGCCAATTTATGTCAAAGCCCCTTGAGAGCCATTAGGTTACAACAAAAGGTGTTTTAAGGTATCTCCAGGGAACCTTAGATTTTGGTATTGTTTATACTGATTCATGTGATGTTAAATTCATAGGTTTTTCAGACTCCGATTGGGCTGGAAATGTATATGACAATCCATAACAGGCTATGCTTTTAGCATTAGATCTGGGGTCATTCACATGGAGCAACAAAAAGCATAACACAATATCCTTGTCTTCTGCGGAAGCTGAATATCAAGCTATGTGTGGAGCAACATGTGAAGCATTTTGGTTGAGGAGACTTCTCCTTGATGCTGGAGAAGAACAAAAGGTTGCGACAGTGCTCAAATACGACAACTAGAGTTCCATCAAACTTACAAATAATCCAATATTTCGTAAGAACACAAAGCATATCGATACACAGTTTCATTTTGTTAGGGAGAAAGTTTAGTCAAAAGAAATCCATATTGAGTATTTAATAGTTGTGACAATGCTGTTGATATTTTACCAAACCTCTTGGTAGAATCAAGTTTGAATTGTTTAGGGAAGTGTTAAGCATATGTGTGAATCCATTTCTCCATTAAGGGGGAGTGCTGAGATTAATGAAGAAATGTATTAATGGAGTGACGGTTCAACCGAACCTTAGATTAGGACTTTGTTCTTGATTTCTAGGGTGTTGTTTCAACTTCCCTAATTGTGTGTAAGTTATATATTTCTCATGTAATGATTGTAATGTGAGAGCGAGTTCTGTAGAGGAAGTCTCCAGGTGGTGTTCCACACCTATGAGTTGTCCAATTTTATTTAATAAATTTGATTCTTTTGTTTTTAACAAATAGCTGTGAGACATTAGGTTCTAAAAATAAAAGAAGAAGGTTCTTGTGTCCAGGAACAACACGGGGGAGACTAGTTGACAAAATAGTCTCAAGGTTGGGAGGCAAAGTAGTGAGCAGCAAGGTCTAGTTGCAAACCAAATCTGGAAGATAGAGTGATCGAAATAAGTGAATTTTTCATATTAAATAATTAGAGATCTGATATATATTTATATAAGTCTATGTCTGATATTTGTTAACAGATATTAGAGTTAGAATGGTTAACTCAGGGTATCTTGTATAGAATTACATTTCTAATACTGAGAGAAATGCACAGTCAAATGTGGCATAAAATGGAAAAAGAAGCTGACAGAGTCCAGATATGTAAGCATTATAGCAATAGAACAAACAAAAAACAAGAAGATGATAAATGCCAATACTTCTATACATAATATAAATTCATACAGAGATCTAGTGTGCCCATGATCATTTTATTAGGCAAGATGATAAATGCCAATATTTCTATACATAATATAAATTCATACAGAGATCTAGTGTGCCCATGATCATTTTATTAGGCAATGGAAAAACCCTGATCACCAGGGACAAAAGGAAACGAATATATCTATATATATATAAACAAATAATAAACATTTTCACCATGTAAAAAGGAAAAAATTTAGTAACATGGACCTTCTGATGTTAACAGAGAAACTTAAGGCAGTAGAACGAAATTAACTGAATTTATAGACTATGACAGATAAATTACAGGTATACATCCTTTAATTCATGCATAACCGAATTTCCTACCCTCGCGGGCCAGGTCATATAATTGTAACCTCTACTTGATAAACCATAGTCGCTCGACATTTTATAGTTTCAACTTGAAAATAGACGAGCATTTCGACTTCTATTCTAACGAAAATGATGAAGCGATTACTGAAACAATACATTACCCAGAAGAGCTTTATAGATAATTAAGTAAATGGAAAAAAAATTGTCCAATAAAACCCTCTTAATAGAAATATGAGTTTGTCCAAAATCTATTATCAAAAAGAGGAAGAAAATAAAGTTGGGTCGGGGTTTTGGTCCACCGTTAACCCTTTACAAAATATACAAATACATTTTTCCCTTTAAAGCCGACATTGTTTCTAACAGTAAGATATTACAAATACATAAACAAATAAATTAACAGTTCATATAGTGAAGTCTTCCTTCTGGAGTCCAAAACCCTCAAACTAAGAAACCCTTAACACAACATTGTTGGGTATTTTTCTTTCTGTTTGGGATGGGAAAATACCAAAACCATCAAAATATAAAACACAGAGGCAATGCTCTGTTTCCTTTACACCAGGATCTTTTACTCAGAGAAGTCTTTTAAAATTAATTACACAGGACAGAGTATTTCACCACCATAAAATGATTTGTATTCATTAAACAAAATGACTTACATATTCATCCTCTTTCACTCAGAGGGATTCACCAAAACATTTACACAAAACTTACTCTGCCTCCTATGAAATTTTACACCACTGTGTGTAAATATTTCATTTACATTCACTGCTGTGTGAAAACAAGACTTACACGGAGTTACAGATTTACCTTTTCACCTGTGTGAAACAATACATGGTTTTCAACAAAAACTATCCACTGGTTTCATTTTCTTCTCCTCCTGCACTGCTGTGCAATCTTTTCATTTCTTACATTACAAACAAAATTTACTTCTGCTGCATAAAAAACTTTTTACATTACAAATCCAAAGGTATTTATGCACTTCTGTCTCCTGCAATACAAAGTTTAAACTCTATATCCCATTCGCTGCTGCGAATCCAATTTCTTATCTCACTGTGTGAGATTCACACATTTTATCTCTGGTGCTGCAGACCCCCTGTCTCACTCTTTTACAATGTGCAATTACGTATATTTTTGTTACAATCCCCGTGGGTTTTTTTTCGCATAACAAAATGGGGTCAACGCTATATTAAAATATATATAAAAAGAAAATAAAATAAAAAACTTACGCCCATACACCATATTAACTTTGCCGTAAGAAATATTAAAACCTTACCAAAACATATGAAAGCAATTAATATAAAGTATGGCATGGTCCACGGTGTATTTAATTTAAATCAGGCCCGTATGTACTTTTAACCGGCGGAGAACTTTCCAGGAGATCGAACGGCGGAGAGAGGAGTATCATGATCGGATGGATATCGGACAGGGTGAGTTGACAGCAGGTTACCTTCCGATGGAGGTCAGGTGCATATGTCACGGTTGCGTCACGGTTGGACAGTGGTCGGCATCGGACCACACTGTCCGAAAACAGCCTCATGTCGAAGAGTGGTGCGATATGATACCGGGCGGTTTAGATTTCCTTCGGTGGTTTTCTGGGTGCATTAAATGCAGGACCGCGCGGTGAAATTATATTTTCAACAAACATAATAGCAAGGCTCAAATAACAGCTAGATGGGTTGGAACCGTGCTCAATGAGCCATGCAAAGGCCTACTCCGACATTTCGCCCAAACACTAACACATGTGAAACCCTCCATCCCAACTGGGAGGAGTATCAAGGATTAAAGTATTGTGTATGAAAGAAATGACTGGATGAAAGGCTGGAGCTAGAAATAGTAAGCAAACCACTCAGAAATTACCTGATTTAAAGTTGCATGTAGAAACCTTCCTAGCAGCAGAACGTTGAGCGAAGAACCTGATATGCCTGTCAAAGGAATCCATAAACAAATAGGAAGTATATTATGACAACAGTGAACCAATTTGGTGTACAAACTAACTCCAGTAACAAAAGATAGTCCAGTGAATACGAGAGCATAGGATACCCCATCTGCAGAGCACACATTATCCATTCCTGGGAGAACGAAAATGAAAGGGCGATGACACTACACTAGATGCATAGAACCCCGAGGTTCTCCACCAACATTCGATCTGATCGACAAATGGATACTGTTGGTGAGGAGCCACTCTCGAGGTCGATGACGAAGCTATACAACAAATGAAGACTCTTGAAGGGCAATTACCTCCACCTAGGCCGAAACAACAGCCATATAATTAATGTAGTGTAAATAAGGCCGAGTGGCAAATACATGTTTTGCTCAGTGACATGACAACATTAAATTCCTGGGCTTAATTACTGTTGAAATTACAGTATTGCTAAGAGTAGTTCGAAGGTGACAAGCAGGCTTGTTAACTTGGTTAGAAACCCAACCATTGTATGATCCCAATAAAACATTAGTCGCAGCAATTATGCAAGAGCTATGTTTCATTTGTTTATAAAAGGACCATATTATATTAGTCAGATGTAATGCAGAAATAAAATTAATAAGAACTCTTAGTCCTGGCACAAATGTAGATTCTTAATAGTAAAAGAAATTTGTTTAATATATAGTAATTTATTTTAAAAATTTCTTTATGCATATCTTGACAGTTGGATGTGTGACAGATAAAGATTGAAATTAATAATTATTAAACCAGTTTCGGGAGCCCCACAACAAAACCATATTTCCCATCTTCACATCAGTTCGTGCCTTATTCACTCTTTAACCCTTTTCCCCTCTCTACAATCACAAATCTCAACCCCCCTCACATCCCAACAGCTCGCGCCTTCACAACTCTTAAACCCTTTCGAGTGTATAAATCTCAAAACACATCCACTTTCCTTCTGGGCCCATTTCAATTTTGCAGGCTCTCTATTTCTACGTCAGTGAGATCCAATCATTGGTGAGTGGTCGAGCAAGAAAATATGGGTAGGAAGGTTGGGTCAATGGTCTCGACTCCCTACTTGCAGTCTGGATCCATTAGGGAGCGGTATCTAGAAGCCTTCGCCATATTTATGTGGTTAATATTTGTGATTGGTCTGGAAATTCGTAGGACATGGAGCATGTGAGGTTAGTGAGATGAGGGAAGATGGCGGGCGGTGGGCCTCCAATGCCGTAGGAAGGTTGGGTCAAGTCAATGATCTCGACTCTCCACGTCCATGTTGATCCATCTAATCTCTGATTTTATTTCAAATCGTTATTCACAGTCTGCGTCGATGGTTCTAACGGATTCAATTTGAATATCTAAGTAATTGTATTTTAACCGTTTTCACATAAAAGTATATTGGAAATGGTAAATATTTAGCACGATTCACTTAAGTATTTTCACTTAGAGGTGCAAAGTAATTTTAATAGTAGGAAGTGGGAATGTGGAACAAAATAATCAAGCCAAATATACAATGAAATATAATCAAAATTTTAGTTTCTATATATCTTCTAAAAAATGTAGCAAGAGGTTAAATGTAAGAATAAAATAATGCTAACATATTTGTTCCGTAACAATGTTAATCCTTGTAGGAATAAGGTACACAACAAAGGAGTTTATTTTCTTTGGGCTTTTAAAAATGACATGAAACAAAATCTTGGAAAGAGGGGCAGGCTAAGCCAAAGAGAAAATTAATGAGGGTGGAGGGGATGCAGTCAAAGATTAGGGATTTGAATGAGAGGATTCTAAGAATGGCTTTGTAACCATCTTCACGATTAAAATTATCCAAATGAGAGGACTCCAAGAATGGCTTTGTAGCCACCCTCACTATTAAAATTATCAAAATTTTGAAAGTTTCGTGAATGAACTAGGTGGAACATAAGCGAGTAGGGGCAAGGGTTGGGCAAGGGTTTTAGCTTAGTCAAGGAACAAGAGGTGTTTGGATTTATAAGAGTGTTAAGAAAGGATTGATTTTGAAAATGATAGGTATTGTCTATGATCTATCACTTTGACCAATATAAAAATCACTTTGACCAATATAAAAATATCCACAAGAACATAGAATTTTATAAACCCCAAGACTTACCAATGAATGGAAATGATTATTGAGAAATTTGAATAATTATTTAAAGTATTACAAAATAAAAAATACGTTTTTCTTGGCTAAAATTTTAGAAATATGATGGGTGGTCTTATAAATTAGTATGTTCAAAACTAAATTATAATTAAAA
>APFE031159386.1:0-20982 GCA_000404065.3 Pinus taeda
ACAGAGGCAGAATACATGGCAGCCACTCATGCAAGCAAGGAAGCAGTTTGGTTGCAAAGATTGTGTTCAAGTATGGGGTTAGTACAGGGAGCTATAAGGATAGACTGTGACAGCCAAAGTGCAATTTTCTTGGCAAAGAACCCTGCTATCATTCAAAGACAAAGCACATTGATGTTCAGTATCACTTTGTGAGGGATATGATAGAAGACAAAAAGGTGTTGCTGGTAAAGGTGGATACTTTGAAGAATATTGCAAATGCATTGACAAAATCTGTGAGCTCTGAGAAGTTCTCTTGGTGTAGAGAAACAATGGGCATTTCAGAGCTTGGAAAATGACTAAGCTCTCCTGTGGCCCCCTGTGGAAAGAAAACAACAAGTGGTAGATTGTTGGCTTGTGTTATATTCTTTCCACGACTAACCTACGTAGTGAACCGGGGGATTAGAGGGGGGGCGGAGCCCCCCCTTCGTTGCGCTGATTGCGTAGCGGGGGGGTCATAGGGGGGCTGGCAGGCCCCCCATCTCCGGGGTTTGAGGGGGGTGGGTAGTCCCCCTCTATGGGGTCCGGAGCAGCGCTCCGGGAAAAATTTTTTTGGACCCTATATCAGGTTGGGCGAACCTACCTATGGTTTTTGGTCCATGGTTTTGGACATGATGGTTTTCGGTCCATGGTATTGGATGCTTCGGCATGTATAAATATGTATTGTAACATTGAAAGGAACATAATGAAAAATCAAGCTGGTAGTCTCGGTTTTGGGATCCAGTGGGAAATCTTTGTGTATATGTGTTTTATGGGTTATGCTCTCGCATTTTTATTTTTCCTGTGATTTAGAATTCATATGCAGGTAATTTTTGTACGGGGTTAAAACCTACAAATAAGATTTCAATTTCCAATTGGTGTGATTGTAGAGTTAGTTTATTTTTGAGTAATTTAAATTTAATTTCATAAGCAAGTGTGATAATCTCCTTTTCACAAGTTTGATCTTTCATTTAAGCAAAGTGTGATCTTTCCTTTGAGAAAGTGTGATAATTTAGTGTGACATTTCTTTTAAGCAAGTGTGGTTTTATTCTTTTGAGCAAGTATAGTGATTTTGGTTTGCAAATAATTTCTTTTGAGCAACTATGATCATTTTCATTTTAAGAGTGACATATTTACTTTCATATAAGAGTGATAATTGTTAGGAAAACATGTGCATAATGATATCTCAATTTAATTTAGGAATTTCTTGAATAATAAGGACTTCTAGCACATACAATGTTGATACACTTCGTCAACATACTAGCCCTAGTTGACAATTTATGTAGTTAATTTAACATCAATTAAATTACCAAACATTTTGGCGTAAGTGTATCTTGATTATATTTTTCTTATGAGTTGAGTTGGAGTTGGATATTTTGTTTTGTGGTCTAATGTGCATGTAATGCAGGAATAAAGGATAAAACCAAAGGTAAAAGCAAGGAACTATGGTAAAAGACCTTGGTAAAAACTCAAATGGGACAAGGGAGAGGAATTACAGGAGGTGAATCCTCCTCATTTACTGCCCATCCATTCGAATATCCCTCCATCAGCTGAAGGTACAAATAGCCAAATCTAAAGTAATAAAAGACAGCCAAGCAAGTGGAAGTACAAGCAGACTCCCTACTAGAAGGCAACCAAGCTAGTGAAAGTGAAAGGACAAGTTACCATTAAGTTGGGAGTTGTACCTCCCTAATTTTGAGAATGCTTCCTGCATTCTCATTACAGCAACAATATAGATTCATGCTTTGTGTTCATTCACTTAAGCAGTTCATTTCCATTACAGCACTAACATAGATGCATGGTTTGATTATCTCATTTGGTTAAGTGGATGCATGTTCATTATAGTGGTTCAGCATATATTCAAAGCTTTCCTGTTCATTTACTGAAGTGGATCCCTGTTTTATGTTCATTTATTGAGTGGTTGTGTTTCATTACAGCATGGTAGAATAGAGTAGTTGTGTTTCAATTTGTTCCCTTCATGCTCTCGTTAAATTAGAAGGTTGGCAAAGAAAAGGATCCACAAGGTTTCTCACAGGTATCTCGGCCTCACCTCCTCCCTCTAGGACTATGGTGTGAGGAAGAAACCTTGCAGCAACCCCAAAAACATAGGGTTTTGATTTTTCATGGAGTTTTGTAATTTAATACAATCACTGAAGTCATTTCATAGTGCTCTGCCCCTTTAATGGTCATCAGCCTATTCACTCTCCTTCTATCTCTCAGGCCTCCCTCACATTCCCATGTCTTTTTCTTTCAGCCTGAAACGCTCAACAAGAGCTATTGATTCACGTTCAAACGGTTTTTAACCATCAATCACTTTACACAGCAAAACCCGACCAATCATCACTCGAATTCCTTTTTGCGTTTGAATTTTCTCTCTTCAAATCCCCACCGTCGATCTGCTTTGTTAGATCATATGGTTATCGCACCCCCGCTCACCAACCTGCTTAGTCACATCTCTGTCATAGATCTGCTTCACCAGATCCAATACTCCTCTGCCATATTGCGTGGATTTCCTTGCGACCATTATCAAGCTGAGAGCACACGATATGGGCGGTTTCCCCGTGTTATGTGTCGACCAAGGAGGCTAATCGTGTGAATTTTCAAAATACAACTTATGGCTTTGAGGGTGCGCGAGATACAGATTACTACCCTCCAAACCCACTCGTCTTTTCTACACGTTTCTCTTCACACTCCAACCTCCGCCATCGATTTTCCCTGCCAAATCTGACAATCGTCGCTCCACTTGATCGCCACTTGGCTTGGTCGATCTTCGTCGTTCATCTGCCAATCGCCTCTGCGATATAATTCAAGCTGTCCGTCCTGCTAGTCCTCCATGTCCACCCATTTGCCTACGTACCCTCCTACTGTCCGATCTCGTCTGTTCATTTTCCTTTCCCCCACCTGGTCTAACGGTCCTCATGTTCTGTCGCTCCTTCACATCATCTTTCCACTAGTTTTGACCTCCGATTGTTTTTTTCTGCTCAGACACAGACTTAACCTAGTTTCATTGTTTACCTCTTAGTCTAGTTTGATGCTTTCTGGATAGCAGCAGTAGGTTAATGGTAATTTATGATTCTGCTCAGCATAGTTGTTTAATAGGTTAGCCATGGTTTTGTGTGAGTTAGGCTTGCATGTTGTTTTCTTCATTTCTACAGTCGAATAGCTCCGCCCTATACTAGGTTTGCTCTCCTTCCATCAAAATCAAGCTTTTTTTGACCCCATAGAAATATGGTTTGGAACCCCTAGGGTCTCTTGCCAGATGAACAGTGACAACAGGCAGTACCTTTACTCCTACTTGTGTATATAGCACAGTCACCTCCAAGTTTGTACGAACCACGGGTTGATAAGTAAAGTTGGTAGCCCTGGGAGTTGCAGAATTCTTGCTACAATACCTAGGCTCATCAAATTTCTCAAACATGATTTCTTCATGTAACATGGATTTCTTCCCTCTTCTATGCCAACCTAGATCCATCTTAACTCCAGATCTATTAAGCGTCGAGAGGGATCAAAACTCTCATGGTGCAAACCTGATTTTTGAGTGTAGAACTTGAGGAAATGTTTTCACCTCAAGAGATTTGATCCCTCTTGATTCTTAATAGATCTGGAGTTAATATAGATCTAGGTTATCTAGAGTTAAGATTGATCTAGTCTAGTTTGATATATATAAGCTCGGTAATTATGACAGTCTACTTGAAGCTCTATTGTTGGACCGTAAAACTTAATAAGCTTCTCTGTTATACTGTAAATCATAATAAGAATATATATCTCTTTCCTTGCAAGGGTATTAACTATCCTTGGTTTAATTTTTGTTTTAACGTTATCATTTGGTGTCCTAAATAAATCTCAAAAACAGTTGTATCTAAACTAAGTTGTTTTGAACATCCGAGACACATATTCCAGTGAATTTTCATGAGAAGGTTAAAACCAATGGTTGACACCGTCTCATTGAGCAAATCCATTAAATTTTAATGTGGAAAATAATATATATTAAAAAAATGTAGGACTGCATGCACCCAATTTCATTTTTTTGGTGTTTTATTTTCTTTTCACATTCAAAAGTAAAATTTCAAACATTTAAAATAAAATTAATAACATACAAAACACCATGGAAAAGTTTGACCTTTGAAGGATATGTAACAAAGTGAGAAAGATTGTTTTTCCCATGTTTTACCTAGAAGAAATGCATCCATAGAGCTATAAAGTCTTCATGTAGCATCTATATTAAGTGAATTTCTTTACCAAATTGGATATGAAAATCGCTTAGGGTTATGATATTTTATTGCGGAAATTAAGGTTTATTTTCATCTAGCTAAAAGATTTTAATGAAATGAATGTCTTAAATTAGTAAAGAATACATTTGAATATGCTACATTAGATAAGAATACCATAGGAAAAACTGTGGGTTGTGAAAACCTAGAGCCAAAAAACATCCATGTGTAAATTTACTATTCTATCTCAATTTGTTTTTGTAAGTTTGGTAGGACTACATCTTCATCGTGTCCAATATATCACCTCGATCAGGGTGGGGAATTGAAACAGTGAATTCACATCAAGGAGTGCCTTAACAGAGCGTCCGATCACCGTCTATCCAAGACCCTGTGGACACTATTCTAATTATTAATTAATTATTTTATTTTATATTTTAAGTTTTTTAAAATTTTATTTTTTTATATAATTTAACTATTTAGATAATAATGTCATGGGAGAAAACCATGATGTGTGAAAACCTGAGCCGAAAAACCTCCATCCATAAATTTACTATTTTATATCTCAATTTTATTAAAATATTTAATTATTAATTATTTATTTAATTTATTTTAATATTATTTAATTTTATTTTTGTCGAATGCTTCTTATTTCAACTTAGGTGGTTGAGGATTCTATTGACTTTTTTTTATTTTTTTAATTGATCGTCTAGATTGATTCTTAAGGGAATATGCTTAATCTTAATGCTTATTAACGACTGTAGTTTATTTTTATTTTAGTTGTATTTTTGTCGAAGGCTTGTTATTTCAACTTAAAGTGGATGAGGATTTGTTGACTTTTTATTTTTATTTTTTTAATTGAGGGCCTCTTCCCAAGGGAATATGCCCAACATATGCTTTGTCTTAATGTTTATCAACAATTGTAGTGTATTAAAGAGTTTGTTAGTTGCACTGACTTTTAATAAATTTAATAAATTAGATTAGTGCCATGTGGCTCCCGCCCACCAATTTCCTAGGGATTTGAGATTATTCAAAGTCTAATAAGTTTATCCATGATAGGTTCCTCATTATTATTTATAACATTTATTATATATAAGAGAATTTTATTTAACAAAATGGTCCATTTACTTTAATAAATTTAAAATATTAGATTCGTGCCACGTGGTTCCCCACCCACCAATTTCCTCGGAATTTGAGATTATTCCAATTCTAATAAGTTCTTCCATGATAAGTTCCTCATTATTATTTATAACATTCATTTATAATTCCTTTTTCTTTTTAATTTAAAGTTGACCCATAACCTTTTTATATGTGCTTAATTGTGTCCATTAGTAAGGCATTCTTCGTGTTGCAGTTGTTTTTTTTGGCTATATTTATGAAGCCATCGACTATATCAACCACATTAATATTTTTAATGTGGATGTACTAGTTTAATGTAATTTAACCATTAGACCATAATACCATGGGAAAAAATGTTTACATAACATAGCATAACTTATATATACTTATGAGCCTGACATTTAAAGCTTATTCACATATTTAACTCTTACAGATCTACCCCATACTAGGTTGTAGAGCATCTATCCATATAATTACAATTGGTTTACTTTTCCTCTCATGAGAAACATAACTCATTTCATTACCAGTAAATCCATTGTGTTGGATTCTGGGTAACAGGTTCAAAAATTGAACATTACATATAGGTATAACTAGCTCAATAATTAGGTCCCAAATTATATTCTTTACCATCCAAATTCAAATAAAATATAATCACTGTAAGGATCCATTTTGAAACAGGGCGAGTGTAAGCTAATGATTATCTCTCATGATGCATTATTGGCAATGAAAACATGGAAAAATACCAATATGTTAACTTGGAGAAATGGCTTCAGGTACTTTCTCAATGAATTTAAATATAGTACATAATGATTAAATACAAGAAAATGAGGAAAAGATATTACCTTATGAAATATATGATTTTTGTTTATAGAAATTGTGTATGATTATGTGAAACTTGATTTTTACTAATGCATTTTTTCATTTAGCAACACCATTGTAAGTTCATAGAATGCAAGTCAAAGCCTTGTAGGCCATGTGTTTATTTATTATGGTATCCAAGCCCTATCATGGTCAACATGCCTGGTACTTTTAGAATTTACTCTTAGGTATTTTCATCATATATAGGATTGGAGGGCTAAGGATGAACCTACTTGGACATATGCCTTAGAGTCATTGGTTTTTGTAGGGGTGGTCACAATATGTGGGACTAGTCCAACCCATTTATTGGTTACACCTATGTATTTCCCACATGGTCATGTGTCAAATAGTCTGTATGCATTCTATGGCATTGGTGCATTATGATTTTATATTTCTCAACATGATAATCTTATAGTTCGTGCCATTTCACATTTCCCAAGGAATTTCACAAATCCCAATGCACAAGATCTCAGGGTAAAATAAAAAGGCTCATATTTCTCACCATAATCCCAATTTGATACGATACATGGAAATTTTTTCAAATGTGAAGGCATCAAGGAGATATTCCTCATCAAATTTTGTTCCCTCTTTGTGGCACTAGTGGGCTATTTGGGGAAAATTGAGGTCTATACTTGGTGAAATGGGACATGCCTCATGCATGGGGACTTCACTTGTAGAGAAATATCATACCACGTGAGTTCATATTGAGGGATATATATTGAGGAAAAAGTGACATAATATATTGGGGGATATATAAGGGATAAAGGGTTATTATATTGGTAGGCATAAAAAATGGAGCTCAAAATTAATGAAAAAATATAAAGGGTTATAAAAAATGGATACCTACAATATCTAGTAGAAGTTGGGGTTTTTTTAGTTGGGAATGTGTGTTGGTTTAGTATTGGTAGGGGGTTAAATAATGTGATTTTTAGGGTTATTTTCCAATATGTAGTCAAATTAAGGGTATTGTTTAATATGCCATGAATGCATGTGATAGGTCATAGGCTCATTGAGTGAAGCCCCTGTGGTCTCATGTAAAAATTCATCTAAAAAATATTCCAAGAAAAACCCATATTTCCAACTCCTAAAATTGTGAAAGGAATTAGAGATCAAGCATTTGGATCACTAAATTAAGACGTTGACCCACATGTGTGAGGTCTATTAACTATTTCAATGGTCAAATCTAGTTGTTGATGAAAAAGGTCAATTAATTAAAATAATTCAAGTTAACAAGAAAAAAGGTGGAAGATCATTACAATTCAAGTCAATTGGACCAAGTTGAATTCCTCAAGATAGTTGTTTGACCTTTCCAAGTGAACATTGAGGCTTTAAGGGTCCAGTTAAGTTAATTTTAGATTGAAGGTGGGATACATCTAGCCACTGGAAGATGAAAGGGTCTCTCTTCAAGTAAATAGAGTCATTTCAATCTAAATTAAGCCTCCTTCAATCACATTCGATCCTTCTAGGGTAGTTTTTGTCTCCATGGAAGCAAATCAATCCCCTTTTGTGGGAATTTTCTCATGTAAAATATATTTTTCATTGTAAAATAAAGAGTCTCTAGGTTGTGGATGATAAGCCAAATCATTATTTTGGGAGAGAGTTTCAAGCTATTCATTTGAAAGAAAATCATATAAAGATAGTCCCTCATTCTAATTTTGTTGTTGTAAATGTGAGATCATTATGCCAAAATAATAACTTTTTGCGCAAACAACTTATCTTGTGGATTGATTCTCCTATTCTCTTTCTTCTTAGCCATTGTTAGAAATTGTTCTTCATAATGTTTTTGTAGTCTTTTCTGCAAATCTTGTGGATTGTTCCACTAAAGGTCTACATAATCATGTGGAAAAGGAAAGTTAGGGCACCAGTTGGCACTTTCTCATTATTGGGTTAGGGCTATCAAAATCTAATTATTAGACTAACTCTTATTAGGGGTTTCTTCTTCAAAGACAATATTATATCTCCTAATACCATAATTGATCCATTTATTACAAATATTTAAAGAGCAAATTGCTCCTATTTTTATTTAAGCATTATTACATCATCTTATAATAGAGTGAGGACAGCTAGCCTTTTAACTCCAACTTACATCTTGGTCTAAAAAAATAAGAATGAAGAAGGGGTTGTTACCACAATGTTACATGAGGAGAAGTAATTTGCAAGGCCAAAGTAAGCCTCACCTTAGTAATCACTTATGTAAAAAAATCCAAATCTCTTAAAAAAAACTATTTTATAAATTAAAAAATAAAATAAAAAATTAGAAACATACAATAATTATAAATAAATAAATAAAATTTACTAGCTTGAGCTTAATTTCTATTTTTCAGCTATTTTTATCTCTTGGGTTATGCTTGAATCTTATGCACTTGGTCCAAGAGAGGTATATCTTGCTTGTCTTATGTAGGAAATATGATCTAACACAAATTCAAGGGGATGTCCAAGGGTTTTATAAGTCTGCAAATATAATTTACCATAGACAATTTGAGTGCTAAATGAAATCCTCTCTCAGGTGTTAGAGTTTAAATGTAGATATCTATGAAGAATTGTCTTTTTTTTCACTTATGGGCAATATTTCATCCTTATTTGAAGTGAATTGTCACTTTCTAGTTCACTGGAAATGAAATTTTTGTATAAAATAAAAATATGTATTTTGACCCCTTGGGAATTTGACCACTTTAGCGAGTAACATTTTATAGATTGTAATATCTTTAAACTTACTCACTTTTTCTTAGCTATGGTTTGTTTTGATTGACATGAATTCATTTCCTAGTCATTTTCACCCTTCTATCCAACTCTAAAAGCATATTTATATGCTTGTGGGTGGCCCCAAAAAGAATTTTTTAACTTGTTGATATTTGAGTTTTACTATATTTTTATAGGTCTCAAGTTGTAAGGC
The DNA here is from genome assembly GCA_000404065.3 of Pinus taeda. Lineage (NCBI taxonomy): Eukaryota > Viridiplantae > Streptophyta > Pinopsida > Pinales > Pinaceae > Pinus > Pinus taeda. Next base: position 9,091 of record APFE031159386.1, read on the forward strand.
AACAAACTCATCACTCATATTCATCCATTTACTAAGTCCTACATCAATGTATTCTTCTCAAACTTGGTAAGGGCTCTTACGATTCAAAATTCATGTTATTTCAAGGCTCATTTTTCATAATTAGAGTATCATTTTCTTATTGGTATACATTTTTTGTGGTGAAATTTTCATATTTAAAACAACAATATCCTTAATGTTAACTCCTAGACTTCATCACCCAAGATGTATTAGTAAGAAATGTTTTATCAAGCAATGTTGGAGGGTATTTTTGTAGGGAATCCTCCCATGGATTTATAGGAATTAGCTTCAAGAGCGGAGACTCGTGTTGAGGTGGCAATGAGCAGTTGTCCTATGTGGTACAACCTTAGCATGTCATGAAGACCTTAGAAATACCTACTAATTTTGGAGGTAACACCTAACCCAATATAATCTTCTAGGAATCCAATTTCAAGAATAAGGCCTCAAACCACTAGATGCAATGTATTTAGAGTATCACACCCTCTTAGTTGGGACATGGGAATAATTAGAAGTTTTTGGGCTCTAGTTATGAGTATCATTTCCTTAACCATGTTTGTGGGAAGAAACTTAGGCTTAAACCCTAAATGTGGCCTCTTATGGCATGAGGCTTGTGTTTCCTCCCCTAACCATGGTTAAGGCTACTCTAGATGCCTAAAATATTTTCTATGGCTTAAGGCATGGCCATCTTCTGTATATCATTTCTGAGGAACTATGATACATATCTACTACTCAAAACCATCTAATGGCATTGACATCTTCAATCATAGGGCCAAGGACACAATCAAGAGTTCATGATATAGGGAAATGATGTGTGATATGTCCCAAACTTGTTCATGTCCCTTCAACCTTATAATCTACCTTTAGGGCTTGAGGCTTATGTTTCTTACCCCGGCTCAAAAACTTTTAATGATACCCATAACCAGATTAAGAGAAAAAAAAATAAAATAAAATAAAAAATACATAATATGGCAAAATTTTACCTTAAAACTAAAAAAAAAAACATAACGACAAGCCTAAAACAAATAACTACAAACAAAAAAAAACAAAATAATAATAATAATAATAATTTTAAAAATTTATATTTTTTGTCTGGTAGATTGTATTTCCTTCAAAATTGGGAGTTACAAATAATACTAAAATTCTTAGATCAGCGTCTCATAAGGGAGACCCCAACAAAGCAAAAAATGTGTTGAGTACCTTAATAGTTTATATTTTTTGTGTGCTAAATTGTATTTCCTTCAAAATTTGGAGTTACAAATAATACTAAAAGTCTTAGGTCATTCTCTCATAAGGGGGACCCAACCAAAGAAAAAAATGTGTTGAGTACGTTAATAGTTGTTGTCATTGATGTCAAGTCAAATTCATTGTCTCAAGTAATATCAAGTTTAGGGGGAGCTTGTTGAGGTTTTCATGCATGATGCTTATGTTATTATTTATGTCTTACTTGGTTCCATTAATAGTGTGTTAAGCTTATGATGACTAGGTTGTTAGTTGAGTAGCCTATCTTTGAAGGAAGTTGCTCTATAGGTGACTTGCCTAAGATCACATGACAAGTTCTTGGTTAGAAAGTCCTCTTCAAGACCTTTCCAATGGTATATGAAACTTAGAAGAACTCCCAAGGGAGGAGGAGAAATAAGGGTTTAAAGCTCAATGATGGTTCAAAAGGTTCAAGGTTCCATGAGTGCCCCACCTGGTTAGATTGACATTAATCAACAATAGAATGTCAGAAGCTGAGGGGGAACATACCGATGGTTGATGGGTGGTTACCCAATAAGGTGTTGACCATAAAATTTAGTTGTTAAGGAGATAGCAACAAGCGCCCAAGCACTTATTGGACCACCCATCTCAAAAGGACCTTCTCATAACAAATGAGCAACGAACAATGGTTGATAAGGCTCTCAGTCACAACACCACCCTCAGAAGCACACAATTTCTTGTTGGACTGCCAAGTCTAAATACTATGCACACAAAATAATGGTTAACGAGTGATAGGAAACACAAGTGGCATCCAAATGGACCCTCGCATGACATGGTAGCACAAGTGGAGATAGGTGGTAGTGATAGAGTGATGACATGACACACTAAAGTGAGCACATGTAGTAGGTGGATTTGGCCATTATTAGTGGCCATGTGGCCCTTTTCCTATTGTCATGTGGTGGAGATGTTGAATGGCACGTGGAAGAGGGATGATGTGGAAAATGAGGTAGTAGTTACCTGATAGGTGAGGTGGAAAAGCCTTAGGATTCATGGCTGGGAGTTGTTTTGTATTGCTTCACAGTGTTAGTTAGTTTGTCTAATGAGTAGTGAAGTGATAGTTGGAATCGAGAAATAGATAGTGGTCAACAAAGGGATACTTGAGAATGCCAATTTTTGTATATGGTAAGAGAAATATTGCGGACCCCCCTGTTTTTAAAGGTAAGATAAGAAGGGGGGGCCCAAAGTGTTGTTTTTGTCATCAGATGTGACCAGCTCATAAGATCAATTGGCATGCTTGTAAAAGGTGGGGTTCATTTAATCACATATCTGAAAAATCACATACCACCCCCCCCCCTCCTTTAATTAATTGTTGAATAGATGAGGAGGGCCATGATATCCTTTCTGCTATTTATTAGAATCAAATCACTTGGGATGTTCTAGAAAGTGTATGCGGTTTAACAAGTGAATGGTCTATAGTGGTCCAGGGATAAATGATTTTTGGGTTTAGACCCACGGCTATATTCAATATTCATGTGTACCTAGGCGCTAACTACTAAGGGCTACTAGACAAAAACTTGGTGTTCAAGTACCACATGCTCTTAAAAGGTTAAAGCTTATTTGGACACAAGAATTACTAAAAATATGTTGAAATAAAACTTTTGGATCTATAAATGGAAATAAGGCGACATAAAATTTCAAAGTTCTTATGAAAAATAGAGTGTGGTAGCTACTATTAACTTGAGTAGAACATGCAACTCAAATAGAACAAAGAGAGGAGAGGAAGTTGAGTAGCATAGAGCTTTATTGCAAATCTGAAATAGAGTTGGAGATTAATGTTTATGTAGAATGATCAAAGAGCTTATTGACTAAGATCGAGAGCAAGTGTGAGGTTGTGATATGCAAATCTCAAGCATCCATAATTTAATAGTAGAGAAGAACTTTAATCAAGAACATATTATAGAACAAGACAAGGGTGGGGAACCTTAATTAGGTGAGAGAATAAAAAATATTGGTTGCTGCAAAAGAGAGTCTAGTATCTCTGGGAATTGAGAAATTGGTTCAACAATACTTTAATTAAAATTGCCATGGATCTAAGTTTAAAAATTAGATGAAAGAGGGATATGAAAGGATGAGTGTTATCACAAAAATTTGATCATCTAGCCATAATTTACAATATGGATTGAAGTACACCATGTAGGGCCAATTTTACCATATTAGATCCTTCAGAGGATCGTTTGATTATCTTCCCTGTTGATATGTCAAAGTAACCTCCATTACCTCCATCCATTACTTTTCAGATAGCAGTCAAAGTCCATAATGCCATCATCTCCCGATGCATTATTGATGAAGGTGCATCCACCTGTGTGATGTCCTCTATTGTTTAGAAGTAACTCAAGTCACCTGAACTTCCCCCATCCACCATCACTTTACGTGCTTGGGATAGTCACTCCTCCCAGCCTCTCGACATGTATCGCAATTGTCCAGTGACTCTTACGGGAAAGACTGTTCATGTAGACATCAATTTAATTGATGCCCATCTATATTACAACATTATCTTGGGTCGTAGTTACACTTATGCCATATCAGCCATTGTGTTTGCAGCTTTTCGCAAGATGTGTTTCCCCCATGAAGGGAAGATTGCCACTATCGATCAGTTGACATACTACGAGTCATCATCCTTGACCTCCCTTAAGTCCATTATCTTTTTGATGTCTGATAAGCAATATTCTACCCCTCTCACCAGTGTTTCACCTGGATTCTAAAAAGATTCCTCATTATTAGGTGTTTTCCCTGGTCCTCCCCCTCCTATCTCCGAGCCTAGTTCTTTGAGTGTTTGCATGTTACAAGCATCATGGGATTCTCAAAAGCAGTTTAGTACATCTGATCAACAACCATCTCCTCAGCACCCTATTGTTACCATCTCAGACGAGCCATCCAGATCCACCCCCCAAGACATCCTCCTTTTGTGGGTGCCTCCCCTTTGTTCCCACCAAGAACTGTTCCTCCAGGTCTCAATCATCCAGGAGTTGTTCCACCGATACATTACCCAATAGGATAGATACCTTTCTTGTTTCCTTCTCCTGGAATATTTTCTATCCCTATCATGGATTCGTTGATTCCCCCTAATATGACTTTCGGGATCCCAGTATGGTACATTAATCCCCCCGAAAGCACTCTGTCTGGTCAGGTCAGACTATATCATGCTTTGACCCTAGTTCAACCAATCCCTATGACCCTTGTCACTATGTGAGTTCCATCGCAACCTCAACAGGAACCCACTCCTATTGCGAAAGCATCCGAACAAGGGGACAAAGCCAAGAGGAAAGAACCTAAGGACAAGGCTCCCCAAGCTCCTCTAGCCCCCAAAGCTCCAAAGCTGACACCTCCATGCACTTTGCGTGAGGTTGTTAGGCATGCCACCAATAACTGTCCTGAGCTTCCTTGTCTCAAACCTTTGGTTCATGAAACGTTCCTTCAGTCAAAAATCCCTAAGGTCCAAATTACCTTAATAGGACCAGCTAAGAAACTTAAAACGTTACGCACAAATCACCCTTGTGCCTTGTGCAATCATTATGGCCATTATTCCCATTTTTTCCCTCGTCTCGAGGAATTTCGCGATTGCCTCCAAGTGCTTTGCAACTTTGAGGCCACTCGTAGTGGATCATCTACTCCTCTACTTGTGGATTCTGGCACCTCTAGTACACCAGAATAGGGAGACTTTGGACAAACCATCGTGATCCCTCCCCCCAATGTCAAGATGATGGATTCCACGGGCCATATCCTTTACATGTCATCATCCTTGAGTGTCTCACAGGAAAACCTTGCAGAGGTTTCTGCGCGCGCTCCTATCGAACCTCCTTCATTGGAAATACAGGTCTCAACATTGGTAGATTGTCTGTCTACTAGCTCATCGCCTACCATTTCAGATGATGCGTATGTGAACCTCCTTTCCTAGGATGATGCACCAGGTTCCGCCACCGCACCCTGTAGTCAATCTTCCTCCTGTCCACCCATCTTCTATTATGATGAGGACATCATGGAAGCCATGTCTACCACCTATTACCTTTGGGACGATATGAACCATCGTGCATACTTCCTTTGGAGGATCTTGTGCCAAGTTGGGTCGACATGCTTGAATCCCTTTTTCGAGCACTCAAAACACAATGGTGCTTCACAAACTCCTCCTGCTAGGTGGCATCATTCCCACCTTTGCATATCAAATCAGTCACCTCCATCACATATGCTTGCGAGAAGTATCCCATGCTTGGGGGCATGATGGTTTTCCCTTGGCCATATTCTCAATTGATTAACATAAGTCTCAACCTAGATCCCATCGGATCTAGGTATGGTCGATTATCCTCCCATTCCTTGAATAGTTTGTCCTGTTGGCCTCTCCAATGAGTCATATTCACATCTCATATCATAGACGTTTCATACCATATCTTCAAATATTCTAATCTATGTCATATCACCTAGTCCCCATGTTTGACTTAGTGGGTGAGGATGGTTCTAGACCTCCTCTAGTAGTTCATTCTCATTTTCCTCTTCCCTTAATTCTTCACCAGGAACCAATGTTCCAAGAAGCATTAAGGCCATCTTTAAACAAGTAAGGCAACTTTTCTTAAACTCACAGATCTCGATTCTGATGGCCAGTTTGTCCACTACGATCCCCACAAGATTTAGGGACTCCTCCTCCTCTCAAATTGGAGGGAAAACGCCCTTTTATAGGAAAAACCACAATTTTTATGTCACACATTGTGACGAGACCCTAGCTTCATTTGATGAACCATAAGCACCATTGGAAATCTCTCATCAAGTGCTATAATGGGTCTTTCTTAGTTTTTGATGATTTAAAAATTCACTTGGAAGCCATTTTTCCAAGAAGGATCACTCTGTCGCCACTCAAAATCGAATTTCTTCATAAGAGATGCTTGTACTTTGGATTCCACCTTTCCTTGGCATTTTTCATCTCATATGTCGATTTTCGTCATGAGAAACCATCATTTTCTCAAGTTCTCATGGTCCATGTTATAGACATTTTTGGGCACTTCAACCCCAATCACAAATTTCCATAAACTGAGGGCTCCTAAGTCCCTAAAAGTGTTGCTTCAATGCCTAAAGGAACAAGGTCAATTGATTACATCATCTCCCAGAAGTTCTCCACTGAAAACTGCTCATAAATGGTCAAAACTGGACCATAATAAAAGCTCAATGCAGAGGGTGCGATGCATATCACCTTCCCAATGTACAGGGTGCGATGCATACTGATTTGCTCCTCTGTAGGGTGCGGATGGTTGGGAAGACAAATGGCAGGACAAAATGCGAGTTGGAAGATCATGGAATCTTCCAGAAGCTTCCCCTCTAACACTTGCCACTCCATTTTCGACCAGGGATGAGTAAGAGATCATTATTCTCCAAGTGGAAGCAAGAACTATCAGAGAAAGGACACTAATCAAGATCCCAAAAGATGACTCACCTCTCTGTAATCATCTATATATGGATCCATCACCACAGAGATCCGGAGGCTGGAATTTTGTATCTTATATAGAAGTGTTGTTGGTATTCTAGTGTACATTCACAGTGTTCGGTGATCTAGCTTTGCTTAAGGTGAAGAAGGACTTCTTAGCTGGAGGATGATGCTGGGTTAGAGCAAATGGTTGTAATCTTCTTGCTACTTTTCATCTGAATAAAGATATTCTTGTTTCCTTCCATATTCTTGTGTATTTGTTTATATATGCTTGTATATGGTTAATTCACATATGATCCTACATTATTTATGAATTTAGATCCTTGTTTCTTCCATAGTAGTATGTTGTTGTCATTCTACAGGTCCTTTTGAAGCTGAGCAGACAAAGAGGAAGCGACAAAACTCTATCAAGAAGGAGAGGAAATCGAGCACAAGACTCAGGTTGGCCCTCTTGGTCCTCCTCTCATCTATTTTCATAAAAGGAATCAATAGTATACTTTGATTGTTTTTTTCTACGATAGCCACCCATCTTAGTGGGAACAGCAACATCCGAGTGGACACTATTCCCGTATAACAAAATGGCCACTCCGCTGGGGAGCGACTAGATTACTTGTTAGCCTATCTATCTTTGTTTCTTTTATAAACATACAGACGGAGCCTGAAGTCAAGCCAGCTAGCCTTCGAACTGCATTTTTCATACAAATGCAAGGTAGATCAATGCTGCTTCAGTCAATCTCTGTGTTTTGTTTATGAATTAGACAATAGATCTGCAAGCAATCTAATTGCCCTGAGTGGTGGCTCTAGTAACCTCTTAGATCACCCTTGTGTTTTACATACATTGATCCTTACTTATTCAGCCTAAACACCTGAACTAGATTGCAAATTGTAAGTGAAATCTCATTCAAAGTCTCGCACTGTAACCATCGCACCCTGCCTTCAAGGCATCCTGTATGCATCGCACTTCCCGAATGGAGTAGGTGTGCTGCATACTGAGTTCACTGTGTAACAGGTGTGATGGTTAGGGAGGATTGACTTTACCCTCCGACTGTGGATTTTTCTCACTGTTTTCAGTCTTATTCACGAGTTTTGCTGTCTGTAATCAGTGTACTTCTGTGATTACCCCCTTCTCTTGCATTATTCCGGCTCCTTAGTGCAAAGAACTATAAATGTTTTTTATGTATTGTGTGTCGTTTTAGTTCTCTTGTGTAAAAAGTAGCATAGTCGAACTGTCGTCTCTAGATCTGAAAGTGTCGTAGCTGTCATTTTTAGTTTTAGAAAGCAAGTCCATTGTTTTAGATAGTTGATTATACAATTACTATTGCATAGGATTTGAATTACTAGTTTTAAAGTGTCGAAAAGCAATTTCTATTTCAAAATCGCAAAGTGTCTCTCTTGCTTTCACTTCGTTTTGAAAAAGAATTTTGTTTAGTACAGTCGCTTTAAAAGTAATTCAGTTTTGCACATAGCTTTCTTAGCGTCATTTACACATTAAGGGAGGTGAAAAACAAATACATGCATGTGAATTTGCATTTTGAATGCTTGGCTTGGTTTAGGACTGTGCATATTAGCGTGTGCTCTGTGCTCTGTCAAGTAAAGATGCTTGACTTTCTTCCCTTTAGTAGCTAGGATTTTCATTGCTGAAAGAAGATAAAACGTCTGTTTATCATCTTAGACTACATTTAAGAATTGTACATACATCACGTGGTGAACCTGAAAGGCAAACTGTTAAGCAAGATCAACTTAAAATAAATCCAATGAATCTAACAATGCTTTGGAACTTAACGCACAACATCTAGAGGTCTAGGATAGAGACGTATTCTGGCATCGTAAAGCCTGGTAACTGTTGCTTTCAGTGCTGGTTGGGTGATTCCTCCACTCTGAGACGGCAATTGCCAGTACGGACTTGTGCTCCCATGTACCGTCGCGTATATATTGGGAGACCATAATAGGCTGCATCCTTTATCCTTAGAAAGTCGTGTCTGCCGCCCTATCGATCGTAATGCACTGAAAATAGCATTCGAGAAGATTGACTACCGTACCGTAAAAAGTATTCTGTAGTTTTACGATTGGTTTGGTAATCCTCTCTGCCTAGATCTCCAGAGAAGTCCATTTTTCTCCTTTTCAGACTCCTTAAAGGAAAACGTCCTCTGAGCGCTTGTCACTTCAAGCTCAATAAAAATAGAAGGCGACTAGAGTCATCTTTTGTTTTTTCTCGACTCTTTAAAATTGAAAAAACAAGTTGTGTCCAAGCGTCTAATTTTTTTTTTTAATTGGAATAACATCACAAATTCCCCCGTTGATCTTCAGGTTGAGAAAATGGAGTCTACCAACAAAGGATTTCCCCGTGAAGGAAATCCTAGTCCCTTCCTATCTTGGGGAGATGTTGGACCACCCCATATGGCCACTTTGTCACTTCCAGGATTGACAATTGGTTTGTCGGTCTGGCTCTTCTCTACCTCTGTCGTTCAGAATCCCGTAATTCCTGAACAGTTTAATCAGCAACTAGACAACACTAGAGTTGTCTCCCAACCTTCTACTTCATCTGATTCTCCCTCTCCTCCTTCCTCTTCGCTTGATAAAGTCGATAAAGCTAAAATTCAAGTAACTGAGAAGAAGAAGAAGCAGAAAGAAAAAAAGGAAAAGAAGGAAAAGGAACCAAAATCGAAAGGGAACAACCAAATATTATCTAGCAAAAATCCACACACCGCACATTCAAAACCTAAATCTCCTTGCGTCATTTGCAATGGAGACCACTATCACCGAGATTGTCCCTGCATCCCTCAGATCTTAAGGGACTGGTCTTCTCGTTTGCGCAATCCGGTAGCATCAACCTCTGGCGATCACGTTGAATGCCCACCATAAACCAGTGAAAGTGAAGCACATGGACAAAGAAGTAATCCTAAACTTCCTTGTAAGTTATGTGAAGGCGATCACGCCATCCACCATTTTCCCTTCCTTGAAGAGGCTAAAAGAGTTTTGGATAATCGTCCGGTCTCACCGCTACGACTTCCTCCTGGATATCAAAAACTCTTGCCGAACCCTCCACCGGTTGAAAATCTGGTTGGCCCGTCCTTGTGGTTAGCTGAAGCACCCATCATTGAATATAAACCCTCTGAATCCATACCAGATGAAAGTCAAAAGGTCGATACGCCAGTTGACACGTTCTTACCTTCAGAGTGTTCATCTTCGAATGATACCATCACTGAAGAGAAAGAGAACGACACTGTTCAAATTCTTTTTATCAACACTGACTCCGATGAGCTTGGGGGAAGTCCTCCCTTTCCTTTACCGCAGGAAGGAAGTTCATCAGATTCATCTATTCGGTCCCACCACCAAGAAACCTAGTTGTTTTCTTCGACTAGAATCTACTAGGCAGAGCCCGTTTACCAGCCAGTGTACCATTCAGAGTCATTGTACAAGCTTACAGAATGGTCATGGTTGGTATCATCATTGATGAAGGGGCTTCTATGAGTATCCTTTCCTCAACTACTTGGAAAGCGCTTGGTTCGCCATCACTTTTGCCTGAAATGAGAAATCTAACAGGCTTCGACAAGGGAACTAGTTGACCTTTAGGGATCCTTCCAAATGTGCCCATTACTTTGAGAAGGAAAAATGTTCACATGAATGTTATGGTAGTTCAAGGACCTTTAGATTATAATCTACTCCTTGGACGCGACTATATTAATTGCATGGGAGTCATCGTCTCCTCACTCTTTAGAGTAACGTGTTTTCCGCACGAAGGCAAAATGGTCAAGCTCATGGACCAAATGTCATTCCCCGGATCACACATCGGAAATAGTCAAATGCCGTCCCTAAATGGTATTTTCATGCAAGAAATGTCTCATCGATCTCCAGTTCGTCCACCTGATGGGCGCGAGTGATTCAGGAAGATGTGACAGAAACCCAGGGGGCATGCACCCTAGTCTATTTCGACAGGAAAACCTTGGGTATAGAGTGGATTTCTGCTAGGGATATATGACTAGTCTGACACCCGTCCTCATAGGAATGGGATTGGACTGGAATAAGATACCTTCGTTAAGGTTATGCTGAGTGGCATGCGGTCGCACCGCTCCTCTTTGTCTATCTTGGTAGACATCGCTGAGGAAGCTTTTTGTCTGCTACGCGGATGGAACTTTCTTGGTAACCTGGAAATTTTTCACTATACTTGGGGGCAAGCAAGTGAAGAGCGACTATTTATTTTTAAAATTTTTAGGACTTCTAACCCTTTAAACCCGCAAGGCTAGTCGTTTCCTAACTTTCATAAACAAAGGATTTAGGGCAAAGCTTCAAAAGGTGCAAGCTCTATAAAAAATGGCATCTTGAATGAGACATTTCTTATCATACGACTGGCGAGCAATGTTGTCGCAGAGTTCAAGCTCGTTAAAAAATAAACTCTCCACGAGTAGTTTTAGCACATAGTTCAAGCTCGTTAAAAACATGAGCAAGTGTTTCCCCCAACGTTTAAGCTCATTAAAAAATGAACCAGTAAATAACCGTTGTGAATGCCTTATCGCTAGCTTTTGAGCCTTGGTCATGTTCTCGCTCTGTTTTTAGCCTATCATTCACCCCCATATGATTGTTTACCCCTTTCAGGAACATCTGCGAAGAGTGATTCTGCTAGCCATCCTTGTAACACTGCCGTAATTGGAAAATTCCAAATCTTACCTGGAATCAGCTGCTACCCGAAACCATCACTCGTTCCTCGAAAACGAGTCTTCTTTAAGCTCTTTTCACCTAACTCGTAAAATATGAAAAGATTTTCGAGTGATTGGCCTCTCCAGCTTGTTGAAAGGCATCGGAAGTGCTATCCCTCCTCTAGATTTTAATCTTTTTGGACCTGAGGGATTATTACACAAAAATATCGAGCGCTTGTCTTGTTCGGCTCGTTAAAACTATCGAAAATTCATCCCTTCCATATTATTTTACGCTTTTTCAGACTTGAGGGATTATACAACGAAAAAGAATCTTCGGAGTCTTCTTTCTGTTTCTTTCAGACTCTCTAAAATTGAAAGATACCAAGCTATCTTTGTCGTTAAACTCGTTAAAACCAAATAGCGACAAACTCATCCAACAGGACGAGAACGAGTTTCACTGTCTCTAGACTCGCTAAAATATAGCGACAGGTTCGCCCGAAGGGCGGATTATAGAACAAGCATATGTTATCCTCCTCAAGCTTGAAAAAAATAAAGAGGTACTGGTCAGCAATGACT
>APFE031159386.1:23442-55959 GCA_000404065.3 Pinus taeda
CTTCCATATTCTTGTGTATTTGTTTATATATGCTTGTATATGGTTAATGCACATCTGATCCTGCATTATTTATGAATTTAGATCCTTGTTTCTTGCATAGTAGTATGTTTTTGTGATTCCACGGGTCCTTTTGAAGCTGAGCAGACAAAGAGGAAGCGGAAAAACTCTATCAAGAAGGAGAGGAAATCGAGCGCAAGACTCAGGTTGGCCCTCTTGGTCCTCCTTTCATCTATTTTCATAAAAGGAATCAATAGTAGACTTTGATTGTTTTTTTCTAAGATAGCCACCCATCTTAGTGGGAATAGCAGCATTCGAGTGGACATTATTCCCGTATAACAGTCCCCACCAGGCTTATTCTGTGTGGCAGTGTCATCGAGTCACCCTTGTTTAGAATATCTCCAATGAGTCACCTTTGCATCCATGGAGTCTGTTTCATGTCCCATTATATCATGGCATGGTATTCCATCCATATTTTCATACCATTCATCCCGTGTTGCCCATTTTTTCCTTCAGTAATACTGTCCACCATCCCCTCCGGAGTCGAGTCAGTTGTTGCGAGGTCAACCATGCACTTTATGCTCTGACAAGGGAATTCGTATGTTGGTCCCTGAGCCCCATTTTTCCCATTTTCCCTAGTGTCATTCCATCAACCACATTACTATTTCCCCTCGTCCCTTAGTTGAGGATCCCCAATTGTTTCACCTATGGCGAGGCCTATTTTATCGACGTCAACACATCTACTCAAGAAGAACGGCCTAGAGAGCAATGTATCTTGGTTCCATCTTCCACTCTTATTTGACGCCTCAGATCAAGTAAAGGGAATCATCATTTCCCTTTGACTTAGTTGTTTCACGCTTAAAAGATTCATACACTTGATGGTCCAGTGATGCAGCAGATTATACTGATGATTGTTGGGTGTGTGTGAGATGTTTCAGACCTCATGAGTGGGTGGCCCTTCAGGTGGCCCCCCACATTCTCGAATTCCTTCATGTTATACTACATCCTCAGATGTAGTTCCACAGGTTTGATGGGTTTGGTTCTTGCTGCTTGTAGCATTCATATCATTGATGTCTCCTTCAGATGATCCATTAAATTTGCAGATCTCTTTCCTATTCAGCAGGGCTTCTTTGGTTGTTCTACCCTCCCTCCCACCCACTTTTTGAGGGAATGGCCATTATATCTCATGTAGTCAGATGTTATTGAATTTAGTCCTAGCTCATGTTTTTCCAGGCACATTATGTATATGGGACACATTGTATTATCTTCTAACTCATTTATGTCAGCATGTCATGTACCATTTAGCATGTATTTTATTGCTTAGTTTCATGTTTCTATAGGCATTAATATTTTTGTACTAAGTTAACATGGCGGGTATAGGTATGCTTCCCCCACCTCACTAAGACCTGGTACCACAACACAAAAGGAGACTTGCATTGGTCTCGCCCCCTCTGTCACTATCCTCTTTTGCTTCACCTCCATTGGTCTCTCTCTCTCTCTCTCTTTCTTTGACTCCACTTCGTTGTCTAGTGATTGTGACCTTACAACGTACTTTTGTCATACATTTTTCTCCTAACACTCATACGTTGGGGGCCAATTTGTTATCACAAAAAATTGATCATCTAGCCATAATTTACTATATGGATCGAAGTACACCATGTAGGGCTAATTTTACCGTAGTAAAATTTCTTTCACTATGAGAAATTACTTAATAAACCACATTTGTTAAGCAATTTATAATTAAACCCACGAAGAACAATTAAATAAACCATTATTTATTTAATTATCTTCTAGGAATGATTAATTAAACCATTGTTTAATTAATATTCCTTTTTCACATTTGACCCAATTATGAGAAATAAATAGATAAATCATTAATTATCTTATTTTTCTTTAAGAATAATTAATTAATCACTAATTAGTTATTATTCCTTGCCAAGTTTGAGCAAATCCCTTAGGAATAATTAAATAAATCCCTTAGGAATAATTAAATAAATCATTATTTGTTTCCTTGAGATGATAAATAAATCATTTATTTATTTATTATTTCTAAATAAAAGTTTAAATACTTTTTCCTTCCAACCAAATATAATAAAATATTTTAAATGGTTAATTCTAGAATGGGGTTAATAATATTTTATTATTCTTCATTATTCGAGGATAACCTAATATTTTGTTATAAATAGAAGGGTTTTTCATTCATTCTTCAATTTTGATTATTTTCATTGTTGCATTCACTGTTGTAGCTCTAATTATTATCATTGTCACTCACCATTTTCTTTTTCATTTGAGTTCTCATTGAGCTCAAACATTTTATTTGTTGGGTTTTACACATTATAGAGGAGGGAGTCTCTACAAAATCTGAAGACATTTGAGGATAGCCAAGAACCCATCCCATAGAGGGGGACTGGTAACATTATTTGTTCCCTTCACAGGTGTTGTTTAATAAAATATATTCTTTATATATATGGTTTCCATTGGATTATTGGAGTTATTTGCCCTTATTTTACTATTCCCTTTTGATGTTTAACTATGATTATGGCATAGATCAGGGATTTGGCAGGTTTTGTTTCTATCATTTGTTGCAGAACTACAATGTTTAGCATCCATTTTCATTGTTCGGGTTGATTGTCATCCACAGCCTAAAGTGGTTTCTTTTCGTACACATTCGAGAAGAAAACACAATAACACTAAGAAAATAGGTGCTTCCATATCAGGGGTTTGGTCCCTCCAGTAGGTTGGATCTTGCAAATAGTGGGATTTAATGCTTCTAGAAATTCAATGCTTGCAAAGAAAAGGGAGTTGAAGCCTCCAATAGGTTGGTTCCTACATAAGTTGATGCAATATCGAGTCTATGCTTATATTTACATCATAATAAAAAATAATCTGTGGTTTTCTCCCATATGGGTTTCCATGAAAACTTTTTGTGTTGAAACTTTATGTGATTACTACATTTCTCTATTATTGAATGTGATTGATTGGGTAAATATTTTTTAAAAGTTATAAAATACTAATTCACCCCCCTCTCCCCCCAAAGTATTTTCCTAGTTTTGACAATTGGTAACTGAGATGGTTCCTTTAGCATTAGTTTAGCAAATGGAAGATAAACCTGAGACAATGGCTAACTAGGATGGAAATTCTATCACCAAAACTCCCATGTTCTCTAGAACAAATTATGGATTTTGGAAGGTGAGAATGAGAAATATATAATGTCTCTTGGTGTAGATATCTGGGATACATTGTAGAATGGCTATAAAAATCCAAATGTATTAGTTAATAGAGTTGATAAGCTTTAATTCACTCACGATGCTAAAGAAATGAATTCAATCCTAGGAGATTTACATAAATCTGAGTTAGTTAAAGTCATTCACCGAAAAACAACAAAATAAATATGGGATAAAATGATGAGATTCTATGAAAATTATAGTAAAGTAAATAAATCTAAATTCTAAGTATAAAAAATGCAATTTTTGAATCATTAAAGATGAATGAGGATGAGGAAAATGCCAATTTTTTCCTTCTCATGGATGAAATAGTCAACACCATAAGAGGAATTAATGAACCTGTGGGAGATACCTTTATGGTTCAAGAGGTGCTAATATCTCTTCTTTCCAAATTGAAAGCCAAAGTATCAACCATTGAGGAGATGCAAGATCTCAACACATTAACATTGGATCAACTACATGGAACACTGATAGCCTATGAAATGAGAACACCAAAAGGAAGATCTACCTCAAAGGAGGCCATCTTCAAAGTTGACAAGAAGAAAAACGAATATCATGAAGACTTCAGCTATGGATATGATGGAGAAGAGGAAAAGTTTACCAGGAAATTGAAGAGAGGATATGGAAAGTACAAAGGTAAGTTACCCTCCAAATGCTTTAACTATGGAAAAGTAGGTCATTACACATATAAATGTCCACATAAGGAAGAAAAGAATGAATAATATCATAAAGATAAGAATAAATATAGGAAAGTAAAGAAGGAAAATAATTTCAAGAAGAAGAGTTTCTATACCCAAGAAGATAACAATTCCATGGAAGATGAAGATGAGCAGTCCTCTCGTGAAGAAAGAACAAAATACTTCATTCGCATAGCCTTAGAAACTCTAGATGAAAGACAAGGTAAGCTTGATGAAGAAGATGATGAAGTATATTTGGAAGGTGAAATGATCAGTTCCTTATAACAAATTAAAATGATCAAGAAAAAGAATAAAAAGTAGAAAGATATGTTGGTAAAATTTGAAAAAGAGAAGAAAAAAATATAAATATTCATCACTTCTTTTTAAAGTTGAGTTGGAGGAAGCAAAGAAAATTGAATATAATTTTTTACAACAGTTAAAAGAGAAGGGCAAGGAATGTGAAAAGGTATAAGAAGAAATAGTCTCTCTTAGAAAGGACTTAGAGAAAATCAAAACCTGGATGAACCAAAACTTAAAGCTTAATAAAGTATCTAACAAGTTAGATGAGAACCTGAGTATTCAAAGATCCCCTCTCACCAAAACTAGTTTGTGTTATTAAGGAAAATCAAGCACCAAGAAAGTTGATGAAAAAGAACCAATCAACTATGATGAAGCAATCAAAGGACCATAAAACAATGAAATGAAAATAAAAGGAGAGAAATGTAACTTAGCAACAACAAAAACAAAAAGTCATAACAAAAAATTCAAAAATCTATAGAGATTAAGTGATGAATCAACAAAGACCTTGTCCCCATCAAGAAGAAAGTCATTAATGAATCAACATATCATATTCCCAAAGGAAATTTGCTCCTAAGTACCAAAATATTTTCAATGGCAAGTTTTTTTCACGTCCAAATTTTGGACATAAAGCTATAAATTGTAGAACATATCTTGGAGATAATCAAACAAGAAATTAAAGCAATAAATTTTATTAATCAAATAGGGATAGAAAATTTGTAAATCCAAATAGGAATAATCCCATAGACAACAATACATTTTCTCCTTCTTTTGATTATATTGAATACTATAACTACCAAAAGTATGGACATAAAGAAGTTGAGTGTAGAAACAAAATGTTCAAATCAACTCCTCAAATCAAGAAAGTTCGAGAGGAAGCGAAGACATGGAAGAAGAAAAATCAGGAAAAGATTGAACAATGTGGCATTGTCTTATATACCCAAAATCAAGGCAACTGCTGGTTTGTGGGAAGAGGATGTTCTAAACATATGACTAGTGATATGAAAAAATTATTGTCATTAAAAGAAGATAAGACATGCAATGTTACTTTTGGAAATGATGCTCTACAAAATATCATGGAAAAATGCATAGTTAGCTTGGTAAATGGAAGAGGTAAGGCTCATAACGTTCTTTTTGTCGATGAACTCAAACATAAGTTGTTGAGTGTGAGTCACATGTGTGATCAGGTGTATGATGCCACCTTTTGTTCCAAAGGATGTGAAATAAATGTTGTAGACTCCATGGAAAGTAGTGGCAATGACTACAAGAAAATCAAGTAATGTATACATATTAAATGAAGAAAATGATAAATGTGGTTTGGGGAAGCTATATGAGAGTCGGTTATTGCACATAAGATTAGGACATCTAAACTTTGACAATATTGTGAAGCTCAACAAAAAGGGAGCTATAAGGAACTTGTCAAAAATATCTATGCCATGCAATACAATCCGTAAAAATTATGCCATATTGGCAAAAACATTTGAGTACCCTTCAAGACCAAAGAAAACTCATCTAGAAAGCTTCTCCAATTAGTTCATATATAATTAAATGGCCCCTCAAGAACTAAGAGCCCAAGTGGTTAGTTTTATTTCATGTTGATTATTGATGATTACTTATGTGGGTCATTTTATTAACGTAGAGAGACTAAAGCATTTGGAAAGTTCATATTTTTCAAATCCATGGGAAAAACCCAAATTAATCACAAATTGAAGTATTGTGATGCCATCCGTGACACTTAGAGGGTGCACAGCTCACATGACACAGACTAGGTATCTGAAAATTTTGACTTTTATCATCAAATTATACATAATTATTCATATTAATTTAGATTGTATTAGATTGCATTTATATTAATAAATTCATGATAACATGTAGACATAACGCAACTACATGGATGAGCTTATGAGGTCATCCAAGGGGGCAGTTGATTAGCTAGACCAACCTCCACTAGTGCATGTTTCCATGGATTCTCCTCCACCTCCACCTCATAAAACTCATGTGGAAGAGAATCACTATATACAATCACATGGACCAACAGTTGAGGTAAAAAAAAAAATATTCCTAAGATTTCAACATTTTCTTTTTTAAGTTACATGCATGCTAATTAATTTGTAAACTAATTATAATTTGTCCTTGCCATTGTGTACACAGGCCCATATGCAGATTGTTGTTTATGTTGTAGTTATGTGGACGCATGAATGGGATGTTGGGTATAGAGATATTGACGATGCAGCTCAGTCGATCTAGGCCCCAAACTTTGAGCCATAGGCAGGGGAGCACCAAACATAGATTCATTAGACCCCATCCTAGATGACTTGCATTTGGAATCAAGTGAGAATAGTAAATTTATATATGTAATTAAATGTGGTTCAAAATCATTTATCCATATTGTTCATTTTGTACTAATAATGATCTAAGTAGTTTGACTTTGAATGTGTTATATTGCAATATCATATTATGGATGCTTACTTTGGGCAACGAAACTCACAAAGGAGCTTGGTGGTACTTAGAGTTGATAGTTTGTATACTTTCAGGCTCATTTCTTAGGGCACATTCACATGTGATACATATTCTATATTTTCATATATGGACAATTTATGGATTTACATTAACATTATTTTGGTTTATGGATGGTTATTATTTCAGTTTATGGATGTTCATGTAACATTTGTAATTTGTATATATTCTCATATGGACAATTTATTGATACATTCATAATTTCATTTTATGTATTTTTATTAATATTTTTATGGATGTTCAATAATTTTTTAAGTTTATGGATCTGTTAAAATTATTTCACTAGTTTAAACAATTTTCTATATAGTATAATTTTTATTAGAAAATATAACAATTTTGATTTCTAGTTCATAGACTAAGAAAATAAGTACAATATTAAGTATGATGCAAGTCACTTTGATACTTAAAATGAACTAAAATATATGATGGTTGAATTAAAAACCACAAATAGGATTGAAATAAGTTTTAAATTCAATTTTAAAAGATGTTTGGTAAACAACAAATAAGTTTTATTCAATTTTATTTCTTTTTAGGTCATCTACAGAAGCATAGTCATAACACCATATAAGTACAATCTTACTATGATGCAAGTCTCTTTGACACTTAAAATGAACTAAAATATATTATGTATCAATTTAATATTGAGCATGGAAAGAATTACAAATATGCTTCATATTGGCTTGTAGAAAGTGCATTTTAGTGCAATCAACATATATGTTATGACAATGATTTTAAAAATAAATTATCTGAATTCTACTAAAGTCCATATATAAATATATAATATTATATATATATATTATATATATATATATATATGGAAAAATTTTGTGGCCCACCCATATACCATTGCATGGACAACTCTTTTATGTATATTTCAATCAATTCCTTATCTCAAGGTTCAATTAAAAAACATAAATATGATTGAAATAAATTTTATTCAATTTTATTTCTTTCAAGCTAATCTACAAGATCTTAGTCATAACATGATATAAGTACAATCTTACTATGATGCAAGTCACTTTGATACTTAAAATGAACTAAAATATATCATGTATCAATTTAATATTGAGCATGGAAATAATTACAAATATGCTTTGTATTGACTTGTAGAAAGTGTCTTTAGTGCAATCAACATGTATGTTATTACAATTTATTTTTAAAAATAAATTATTTGAATACTAAAGTCATCCATATTATAATAAAAATTCTATATATGAAATTTTTTGTGACCCACCCATATACCATTGCATGGTCAATTTTTTAAAGTATTTTAATCAATTTTGTATCTCAAGGTTCAATTTAAAAACACGAATAGGATTGAAATGAGCTTTATTCAATTTTAAAAGATGTCATGTAAACAATAAATAAGTTTTATTCAATATTATTTCTTTTGAGATTATCTACAGGAGCCTAGTCATAACATGATATAAGTAAATCGTATTGGAATTTAGTATCGGTCAAGAAAACAATATATGGTAACATTTCTATAATTTTATATAATGTTATCAACTTTCCTAAATTTGCTTAGCTATCCAAATATTTGAAATAGGTTTTATTCAATGTTAACAGATGTGGAGATGTAAAAGTTACAAATAAGTTTTATTCGATTTTATTTCTTTTGAGGTTATCTACAAGAGCTTAGTCATAATATATCTATAGATATATATATTTTTTGCACTTTTTACAATCCAATATGAAGCATGGAAAATGAGAATAATACGAATGTAGTTAATTATAAATAGTTTATAGTCTCAAGAAGCAAACATTTCAATCAAGTGAACATTTTATTCGAGATGAAAATTCAAATATTTTATTTATGGTTGAATTCTTGTAACATAGAAATCAATGCACGTTGTCAATAATTTTTTTGTGCTTACACTAAAATCAATGCACAATGTTAATCTAATTACCTTGAAATTAATGTGCATCATACATCTAGTTACATCAAATCAAAAATCAACATCTTCACTAAAATCAATGCATCAAATCAAGAAATAAAATAGGATGAAAAATCAACATCTACACTAAAATCAATGCATCTAATGAAAAAATAAAATAGGATTAGAAATCAACGTTTGCATTGAAATCAATGCATCTAATGCAAACAATCTAATAGGATTAGAAATAAACATCTACGCTAAAATCAATGCATCTTGTGCTAGCAAACAAATAGGATTAGGAATTAACATCTACATTGAAATCAATGCATCTAATCTAAACAATCAAATAGAATTAGAAATTAGCACCTTTACTAAATCAATGCATCTAATGCAAGCAATCAAATAGAATTAGAAATCAATGCATCTGGTCAAAAAAATCAAATAGGATTAGAAATCAACATCTACACTAAAATCAATGCATCTAGCGCAAGAAATCTTCTTCCCTTTCTCTCCCTCATCCATATATATCTATATATCCCTCCATATATCCTTCTTTGTCTCTCTATCTCATAGCCCCAAAAACACACGCTCTCTCTTTTCATATCTATCTCTCTCCCATCCTCTCTCTATCTCTCTCTTCTTCCCTTTCTCCCCCTTCTGTCTATATATCTATCTCCCTCTGTCTCTCCTTATTTTTCTCCTTATATCATCATACAAACATACACTGTGTGTTATGAAACCAGCTCAAGAAAAGATAGAAAAAAGATAGATCAACACCTTAGAATTCAGCTCTTCGAGGGGGCAACCTCCTTTACATTACATAAATGAACAATTCTTCGATGATACAAATGAAAAGACCTCCTTTCTATATATAGGAGTCTAAGGGGTCATAACATAACCAGAGCCGACATAACAATAATAATGTAAGGGCACAATAATAATAATAGTGGGCTTCTATGGGGCACAATAGTAACAATATGGGCACTACATGGGTACATCAATATAATAAGTGGGTTGTACTAATAACAATAAGGGGTTACACTAGTAGTATAGGGGCCTAACAAGGAGGATGTTCGGGTTGTAGATCTGGATTACCTCTTTTAAGGCCAGATTTTTAGGGTTGTTGGCCAAACCTCTGCAAGTCCAAGAGAGGATGACCATTAATCAACCTCAAGAGGGGGTTCTACTACTCTAAGCGCCCCATAAATAGACATTTTATTACCATCTGCGATGTCAATTTTAGCTCTTAACTGAAGCGTTGATAGGTTTCTTTTCCTCCCTCTTATCTTATGGTCGTCTGTGTCTGTGGATTGCATGTCAATTCCTCCCACTATCCCCAAAACCCCCCAAGGGGGAGGTTTTTTCTCTCGAGGTCTGAGGTTATAAGGGATGATGTCATGAGGGTTTCATCTCTTGAACAGGCATCCTTGCTTTTGACATATTCACGATTCAAATCTAGATTGGGAATATATGTGATTATACTCTCAATTTGCATGTTATTTGAACTTGAAATAGGAATGAAAATGTTCTATTGCCTGGAAGGGCCAGGCGCAGGTTCAACAAATTTTAAAGAAATAGTAGGATTAAGAGATGGTAGGGTTAATTCCAGACATGTACCCTCTTTGTCGATTAATTGGCTCTCATTGATGTTTGCTACAATGTCCTGGTTCATTGCATTCCTTTCTAGCTATTGAGGTGACTAATGTCCTGAGATGGGTTCTTTCTGCTCATCCATGCTTCCCACTGGATCCTCCAGAGGTCTATTTGTGTCCATCGGATCTTCCCCCATGCCTTTTTTGGAGATTTTTTCTTTTGGGTCTTCCTCAACTACCCCCTTGCCTCTGCCTTCCTCTGCTTCCTTCGACGTCTGAATGCCATTGGGCATTCTTTTTCCAAGTGTCCATAAATGTGACATTTGTGGAAACGAAAAGGAAAGTGCTCATAATCTAGTTGTTGAAGATATTTGAAGTCTTTGTATTGCAACTGGATTTATTCTACCAACCCTACCTAAGGGCTTAGGCTTACCAGGATGTGAGCCATCTCCAGGCCTCTAGATTGCAGAAAGGAAATGTCTATTTCCATGTACTTCCTGAGGTGGTTTCGTATAGCCCTGAAGACAGATTCAACCCAGAGGAACAAAGGAAGACCTAGCAAGTGGACCCATACTAGAAGTTCATCAACTCGTTCCCTCTATGCATCGAACAATGGATTCCATCATTTGATTAGAATCAGGTTCCTCCCAAAGGCCCAATTCCTTCCTAGCACCGAGTCCGTTTCTTTTTTTTCCTCAAATTTTACCACAAACCAACCTTTTTCTAGCGTTAAGATTTGAAAGGCTATATTCGAAGTTGTCTGCCTGTGTTGGGAAGACCATTCATGAATAAAATTAGCAGAGTATTTTTTCCCTCTTGCCCTTCCTACCAGAGTTAGATCCATGACTTCCATAGCTTCTTCAATTTTCACATCCATGCCAAGGACTAGGTTTGTTGATGATTCTTTTCTCTTAGTTATTTTAGGAATTTTCCTCTTCTCCCCTGTCCACCTCTATTGTGACCCTTCCTCCCTGCTTTGTGTGGTCACTTCCACATTTGCTGAGATTCCTAGAGATTTTTGGCCCTCCTTACTTCTTGAGTAAATGTGCTCTCTCCTTCTGGCTTACCTTCTATTAATCCTCTTCCACCTCTTTCCTCTGTCTCGACCAGATCTGTTTCCTTTCCCTTCTTCAGACCTCCCTCCACGACCTTCTCATCCTCCTCGAAACCATTTGTTAATTTTAGTATCCTTGAAAAACCGGCCCTTGTGACTTGGTTTTTTTGCTTTGCTTGACTACGTCTGAGGGTATTTTGAAATTTCACCTCCTGTTCTAGGCTCAAGTGTAGCTCTTCGGCTTGACCTTGCTCTGTTCCTTGCTGAAAGCCTGGGATGCATTTCTCATTGCTTTTGAGCCCACAACTAATCACTATGTCCTCTAACCCTCCGAAGTAGAAATGGCTAAGGGGATGGGGATTTTCAAAACTTACTTGTGGGTTTCCATTTGCCGCCACTTCAAACTCTGTCTCGGACTGCTTCTCCTAAATGTAAGGGTATTCTTTCTAGTAGTTTAGAAACGAGAGACCTAGGTTGTCCTCCAACAGTCCTAAGGTTTCCCTCTATTCCAAGCCTCCTTCGAACCTCGTTTCTCCTTCCCATGTCATCCAGCTGGACATATATACCTCTCGATATTCTGATCTGTGACCTCAGACCCGAGACCGATAGGATGTCGCTAGGTTCGGGGTCCATATCAACGGTGTCATTCAGGTTGACGATCTTCTAGCCGACTGCACCTTGGTAACTGCTAGTTACTCCTTGGTAACTATTGAGCATGAATATCGCCCTTCACCAAGTTTCCATCGTTTTCGTGCTATGGGCTGAGAGTGGCAGTGCAACTAATATTTCTGCTTAACCCCATTTTCCTTCCAACCTCCATTTTCTAAAGTCGCACATGGCATATGGTTTTACTGTTTCAAAATTGTTCCTGTCGATCGTCTGCTTCCACTTGTCTCCTATAGCAAACCTGATTCT
Organism: Pinus taeda; assembly: GCA_000404065.3. Taxonomy (NCBI): domain Eukaryota; kingdom Viridiplantae; phylum Streptophyta; class Pinopsida; order Pinales; family Pinaceae; genus Pinus; species Pinus taeda. The sequence continues at coordinate 35,596 of APFE031159386.1, forward strand.
GATAGCAATATCATGCACTTATTATTCATGGTTGTACACACTATTCCTTAGGTGAGATGCAATGGCCCCTTGGAGGGCTCTCATTTTTTTAGATGCACTTATTTTTTAGGTGACACTTTTTTCTCACGCGAGCTACATTGGACCCTTGGAGGGCTCTCGATGTTGAAGATTCCCTCACCTATAAGATGGTAAGTATGCTAACAATAATTCTTATTTACTTTCCTATAATAGTTCCAGACCCTTTTTGATTCTCTTCCCATGTGGAACAAAGTTATTCTTTCCCTTTGATAGCAGGGGTTTCACCATCTTACAAAACACATTTTTTTCCTCATCAAAGGTTGTAAAGGTAGAAGAGAAAAAAGATAGGGAGTCAAATGGTAGGGTTAGTTGACTTACTTAGCAGATTCCCCTTCATCAGTGAGTGCTCATATTATCTCAATTCTCCTCCCAATGTTGTTGACATCCATAACTTTTTGTGTTACTCATACCTGCGTCATTGTCATTCTTTCTTGGGTTCATTTAACAATAATAGAAGAGATGAAAGGTTGTTATTCGATACCTTATTCATTTAATGCATCCCTCAACGTCTTGCACATGAATGATACTCTTAAGCCACTATTTACAATTTGACTCCCATCAAGCTTGATAACCCTAGTGAATGGCCATATTGGATTCAACCCAGATTTTCTCTGCTCACAATTCGATTCCCATCAAGATTTCAATGGATTAATTTATTCAAAAGAAGGGCTTCGAGTCTACTTGTCATATCCCACTCGACCCGAAGCAAGCTAGGTCCCCATACCTCGAAGTGATGGAGACTCAGAAGATGGTTCTATAGTTTTTTAAGATATGCCTTGATGCCTCTATTTATATTTCAAATGTTGGATCAATTGCGCTTCTAACTCAGCTTGGTAAACAAGGTGGTGCTACCCTCACCTCTATCTTTGATGGTTAAGCAAGGTGCCACGTGTATTGCTAGTTTTGGATCAGCAGATTCTTGCACTTGAATGATTGAGGATGTTGGGTCAAGATTTCATCTAGAAGGTGTGAATCACAAGGTATTGATAAAACTTGGTAAAATTATGGGTCAGATTTGGGACTGGATCCAATACATCCTTTTCACTTTGGCACCCACTCTACATAATCCTTTTAGACTGCACTAATTAATAAGAATTAAAACAAGCAAGATTTATCAAAATGCATAAGCACATATTTCCACTGTTGCCAACTTATGGTGCTTTGTTATCAAGAAGTTCCTATCTAGCTGTTTCGAGAAGCTTTGGATGCAGTTGTCATTTTTATGAATGGCCAGCACATGGGACAAACGCTACACACAAGACACAAAAAGTAGTTAACATAATCTCCATGTTTGAATGCCCATTAATTTTAAATCTTCTATATTGTACACTTGTAGTAGTATTGCATATCATGTTATTTTAATTGTTTAAATTTATGAACATTATAATTATATTTGTAAAGAATGAGTAGTCGTAGTGATCCTACCTCTTGACTACATCGCATGAGAGGTGCATGAAAAACTTGATTTTATATCTGTTCTAAACATAGTTTGTTGATTTTTTTTGGAAAACATTATTTTTGAGAACTTTCACAATCTCTATAAATTCTTATGGTATAACGTAGGCTACGTTCAAGTAGTTGTTAATATTTTTTTTTTCTTTGGAAAACAATTAAGTCATCAATCATGAACCCTTTATTGTTATATTCATGCTACATCTTGCAAGCTTGTTGTTTCATATCTCATTTCAACACATTGTTTAGTTGCTTAGGATTTGAAACTGATATCATTGTTGATTAGATAAATATCGATGTTAATGTTGAGATATCTACCACCAGGATAAAGATAAGGTTTACCCACCTTACATAAATGGCTAAATTATTGGAAGAAAAACAGTGATATTAGTCATTTAAAGAACAAAGGCGCATACGCGCAAAATGTCTGTACTTACCTAGCTACTACATGTTGTAAGTACTTTTCACAAATCTGCCCACTGTTCATACAACCTTAATTAATCCTTCGTGAAAAAGTCTCAAGCTTGCTAATTATGTTCCAAGGAATTTTAAAATATTTGGGAGAGCTTCTTTGTGACATTACTGGGTTTGATTCATTCTCTACAACCAAATGTGGCAAGGTTGTCGGTTTGTGAGTGGAAGGGTAGTGTACTTGGCCTTACCTGATAAAACGAAGGTCATAGTTTCAATATTCCAAAATTAGAGGCTTTGTGTAACGAGTTTATTTTTCAGGAATATGCATTTGTGGTAGTCTTTTTATATGCTTATTTGGATGTTTGTTCTCTCATCCTTCTCCATGCATCTGGATCTGCCATGTTTTATCAACAATTGTGACTAATCAGTACGTATACCTACACCATCACATTGCATTATATCAATTATAATTTATCCCATACACATTTATTATTTATATTATTTGTCTAAAATTTATATCAATCTATTGTCCCTATGTTGAATATTTGTCAGGAAATGAACTCTTATTCATTGCAAAATAGATTGATATCATAATACCCTGTTCTATCAGGAAACTTTGTTTTGAACACACTGTGTGCTTTGTAAACATGATTACAACACTATGAAGATTGTATGGGATTTACTTTTGGGTTCCTTGGTTAATTACTAGCTTGATGAGATCATTGATATTCCTTACCTCTATTAAATAATGTGCAAACCGCATGCTACAAGCATACAATATTTTGTTGTGTGTTTTAGTTTGCTTTGATCCTTTTGGTTGATCTAAGTTATTAAAACAGAAGGAATTCTTGGTAACATCTCCTATAGCCATATGCTCCATGCATGTGTCATTAGGTTGACCATGTAGCACTCATTGAACATGTAGAAGAATGGGCATTGACAATGCCCTATCCAAGCTTACCCTTAATCCTTTCCAATTTGACTAATTCACTAGTGGATGTCGTGAATGTCCAATCAAGCCCCCCACATCCTATCATTGTTGTGATTATTGAGTTCAATTAAAAAGAAGTATATTCATTGAACTATAGTTCACACTTCCCTTTGTTAATTTGTTGTGTGATGGCATAGCACTGAAACTGCGTTGATTTGTTGTGTGATGTCATAGCACAGAAACTACATTGAGTTCAAATGTGGGAATAAAAAACATAGCAAGTGTTGTGACCCCACATTCATTAAAAACAACATAGTATATTGCCTTTTTTTTTGTTCACTTTGTATTTGGTTTAACATCCACACTACAGGGTGCACACTACAGTTGGCCTAACAGAGTGATCCTTTTTGTCCTTGTATATTGAAGTAGAGAAAGTTGGTTTAGGAGTATTGTGTATGCAAAATCACATTTTAGGCTATATACTCAACTGAAATAAAGTTCCATTAATTTTGTTTGCTTATTTTTTTTATGTTGGGTGTGTGTGTATTTGAATAAAGTGAACCAAATTTACACAAAAGTGATATTTTGGACCTCATGGACTATGGGGAGGAGATCCCTAGTCCAAATTCCATTTTCAAATAAACACACCATATTTTGGAAATTTGGCACAATGTTAGGGATTTTAAGGCTTTTTGTATGACTGAGCCATCAAAGGGTAGGCCTGAACTCATAGGCACCTAGCCCTTGAGCTGTGGAATGAACAATTTTCCTTCTACTTTATTCCACTCTTGAGCTCATTGAGATGTCCTAAAACTAAAACAATCATCAATGAGTATAAATCCTAAGACATTTTGTTTAGTCTAAAAAGGACAATTTGATAATATTCATATAAAATCATAATCTCAATTGATAAATAAGCTTCAAGAGAGCACATTGAAAGGATAATGTTCAATCAAGTAATAGAATAAGTAAAAGTTGATTGTCTCAATATGGAGATCAACCATGGTCAATGATGGTCAGCCATTATCCAACGTCGCATTGTGACAAACACTGCCTAAATATGAAAATCAATCTTGGTCAACCATCCTCCAACATCGCATTGTGACAAAGAATTATCTTAGGGTTTATAATATTTAACTTAGGATTTATATTCATTTAGATTATAATATTTATCCCTTGGGTTTAATATTATTCCCTAGGGTTTATAATATTTAATATTAGGGTTTATATACATTAGGTTTATAATATTAATCCCTTGGGTATAATACTATTCCCTTAGGTTTATAGTATCAATATGTTGGGTTTTAATCCCTTTGGTTTTTAGTATTAATCCATTGGCTTTATAATATCAATCCATTAAGGGTTTAGATAACTTGATTCTCTCAAAATGAAGATAAACCATTGTCAACAATGGTCAGCCATTGACATGGAAAGCCTCTACAATGACATGTTACTGATGAATTCACTTTTTGTGGTTGCACAAATTCTATTGTGGTCATGCAACAAAAAAACTTGCACCCCACGCCTTTGATGGAACTTAATCCTAATGAAGTATAGAACATGATGGTGTTGTCCAGAGTTGAATTGAACAATATATGGGAGTTGTCTTGTAATTCCTTTAACACCTCTAATTGTGCAAACACGAAATTTTATAGGGAAAGAGACTTGCACTGTAAATATTTTGTGACATCCTTGCCCTCATTTATCAAACGATCTATTGTTCACAGAAAGAAAATCAAAATGTATGGATTTTTTGAAAAAGGCAGCGATATTAAACATTAAATGAATTGCTAAACAAAACACTTTAGAAAGGTGACCTTATTTTGCATATGGAGCCAAAATCCTTGAGATGGATAACGGAGTCTGAGAATCAGATGATCTTGATAAAGTGAAAATTCACTTAGAGGGAGAGTTGTGAAACCACATCCCTTCAAGATTTCCATTGAGTGTTCAAATTTTTTATGGTGTTCGTTCTTGCCAAGTCCTTCTAGGACTATGATGATGGTAATATGTAGAACTACTCAACCTCAAGATGGTATGAAGGCGAACGAATCAAACCCATAATGAATTTGATGAATATTTGAATTTTTGAAATTCACTTATTATGAACAAATATTTGAATTTTTGAAATTTACACATCTTGAAATGTAACCCACAATAATATAATGCACACAATAAAACACATTTCAATGTAACCCAAAATAATATAATGTACACAATAAAACACATTTCAATGTGACGACGAATAATATAATGAAGACAATAAAGCACATTTCAATGTGACCCACAATAATATAATGAAGACAATAAAACACATTTCAATGTACCTTTCAAAATTTCTATTTTTAAGAAAACAGAAAGAAAGAGAAGAATTGGCGAGTTGAGTGGTGATATCAATTGTAAAATAAAAGCCAGAGGGAGGAAGTATCTTTTAATTAACCTGGGCAGGTTGTGCCGACACCACATGCCGGAGGATAGCCGCATCACACGCGATAGAATTCTCCTGCATCATTGAGCCCATGTGTCTCTATGTTGGAACCATAGCCTTAATGATATCTCCTTCAGCATATGTTATAAGAACACTTCATACTCACAACTATACAAGCAACAACGACTAGATTGAGTAAAAGCAAGTAGCAGTCTGTCAAGCAAAACCGTTGGTTCTGAAATGGAGCGAAGGATGAGAGTGGGATCAACGCTACTAATGCTCTACTTTTCATTTCTTCTTATTTCACTATCCCTTGTTACTGCCCAGCGAATAAGAAGCTTTCGTTATGGACGGGAGGAATACTGATATGATGAAAGATCATCAGCATGTCACAGGCTGCAGCGGCTAAGCACCCACGAACCGTCTGAATCGTAATCGTTAAGATCAGAAGGTGTCACTTTCGAGCTGTCGAACCCAGAAGACAACGAGGAATTGGAGTGCGCAGGCGTTTCCTTCTTCAGAAAGACGATTGAAAGGGGCTCCATGTCACTGCCTCAATATCCCAACGCCCCTCTGCTGCTTTACGTTCACCGAGGTACTCTAATAATACAAATTGTAAGTTCTTTCTGTATGTCGCATGATTCCCTAAATTTGTTATTATTATTATTAAAATTGCTTCTATATGTGCATGTGCAGGTGAGGGCAGACTGGGCATTGTGTTCCCGAGGTGTTCGGATACTTACAGAGAAGATGAATATTCATTTCAAGGGCGATCAAGGCTCAGGTCAGAGAGACGAGGGGAAGAAGAGGGCGAAGAAGAAGAAGACTCAAGTCAGAAAGTGAGGTGAGTGAGGAGAGGAGACGTGATAGCCATATTTGCAGGAGCAGCCTACTGGTGTTACAATGATGGCAACGAGCCTCTCCAAATCGTAGCCATTGCCAACGTATCCAACCCTCAAAATCAGGGCCGCAGGAGTTACCGAGTAAGCATCCCACCCAATTAACTAACAATCATCCTTAACTATGTTATAAATTCTTTCATGGCTGACTGAGGTAGTAAAAATGTATACATGTACAGCCCCACCCTCTGGCTGGGCAAGGGTCATCATCTGTTCACCCTAGTCATGAAGAGGAGGGAGAGGAAGAAGGAAGAGGAAGTGGAAGTGGGGGCAATGTGTTTGCAGGGTTTAGCACGCGCTCTTTGGCTGAAACGTTGGGCGTGGATCATGAAACTGCAAGGAGGCTTCAACAGAATTAGCGATCACGACGCTTTGCGAGGGTTGAATGCGGTCGACGACTCAGCTTACCCGCCCCTCGATCTCCCTCTCGCTCTCCTTACGGGAGACAGAGGCAGTGGGCGAGAGAGGATGATGTTGCTGCTGGATTGGTTCAAAATCAAAATAATTCATCTGTAAAGAAGAATGGGATGGAAGAGCTTGTGTGTGCAATGCGTGTAAGGCACAATGTTGACAACCCGCAGGATGCCGATGTTTACGTAAGAGAGGGGGGATGGATGAATATATTCAACCGCTTCAAACTTCCTGTACTCAAGTATTTGAGATTAGGAGCCGAGAGGGTTGTTCCCCGCCCGGTAAGAAATAAGCTTTATTGGTCTGCTTCACTTTTATATATATAATAATGTTAATGTTTTCAAATCAAATGAATGAAGTTTGAATGCAGAGAGAAATGTATGTTCCATGGTGGAGGATGAACGCGCACGCAACAATGTACTTGACTAGAGGGGAGGGGAGAATGGAGGTGGTGGGAGAGGAATGGAGGAATGTGTTTAATGGGCGCGTGAGAGAGGGTCAGTTCATCGTCATTCCCTAATTCTACACAATCATTAGGGAAGAAGGAGACGAAGGGTTGGAGTGGATAACGTTCACAACATCAGACCTATAAGTATAACCTAATTATTACCACTGCTGTTGCTAATATGATGTATTGTTCAGCAATTATACTCATCCTATAAATTGGTATGCATTGCAGTTCTTTGCGGTTGACTCTGGCAGGAAGGCAATCGGTTTTGAAGGCAATGCCAGAGGAAGTGGTGAGAGCTGCTTATAGGATCGACCAAGACGAAGTTGAACAAGTGATGAGGAACAGAGAACGTGACACCTTTATTTTGCCTCCATCATCTATCCGCTCGTCCCGTGGATATCAGGCGGACATCATACCAGGTGTCCAGGTGGAATAGAATATTAGTATTACCCATGCATTTCACGCACATTCACTGCAACCCTTAATGTGCATAGATATGCAGTCTCCTCCGAATATAGACCTCCTCACCTCTGCAAATTAAATGTAATCGAAATAATAATTATAATAACGGATTTACCATTCCTTTTTGTTCACCGCGTTCTGGCCGTGTTCCTTTGGTTTAATGTCATCCATAACACGTTCTGGCCGTGTTCCTTTGGTTTAATGTCGTCCACAACATTACATTACACTGTACATCATATCATTTTGCACTCTGTGACGTCATAAACCTTCAAAGTAAGTTTAACTGATTAAATACCATCTCTAACATCACGATAATGGTTTAAGACAATGTGTTTCTCTCCCACCAACATGATTTTATCACCAAGTTTGGTGTCCTTTCAATTTCCCTGGTATCGATGGTTTCTATTTATTTATTTCTAAAAGAATATATATATATAAGAAAAAGGAAATAAATTGTAGGGACCAAAAAATAGAATAAAGAAATGAAAGGAAAAGAAAAAAAGAAAAAAAAAGTTTGAAAATGTCCCCCTAGGTGAGAAAATCTAAATGCCACCAAGAAAAATTAGTATTGCATTAGTTTACATTTAGAAATTTTGGATAAAGTGTGCCACTTGTTTAAATTCCACTTGGTAAATAGCAAAATTAGAAATTATTTGGGCTAATCACATTGTTTAATCGTGATTAGGATAGGAATACAATAGGTTAGGTTATTGAATAAACTAATCACTTCGTTTAATTGTCATTAATTGATAGGAAAAAATAGTAAAAGTGTCCTCTGCTAGTTCAAATGCAACATGGAATTGTTTTTGAATAATTTTAGGGAAAGTTAGTTTTTTATTAATCTTACCTTATGTAAGGGTTAATCACACTATAATGTGCTTGTAATAAAGTTGGAAACATGTATTTTAGCCCAAGATAACACTTTAGAGGAAAAGGAACGGCTCAGATCAACCCCCACTCGATCAATAGCAAGGGAATGTTTTCGAGCCCCCTTGAGCTCAACTCCATTTTTTCTATGGGGGTGCGGGGGGGGCAGGGGGGTGGTCTGAAACTCCTACTACATGGAACCCTCCCCTCACTTTCCTCTCATCATGCCTCCCCCCGAAAATTCTCCCGCTGGTAACTTTCTGCCACTTCCACTCATTACTATCACATTGACTTCCTGTCCCCACCTTCCCTCCATGCACTCTCTGCCACCTCAACCTCGTGGACCCCACTCCCGTGAATATTCCCGACCGTTAAAACTCATTACGATGACTTACTTCCTCCCAATCCTATGCTTCCACCTGGTAACTCTCTTCCCATGTCAGCAAGTCATTGCGGCATTAACTACCTTCCGCTCATGTGCAACGGACCTGCTCCCCATTAACGATAACTTGATTAATGGTAATTGTGAAATTACTCTATATAACAATCAGAAAATTTAAAATTCCTTTCCTTCACCATGTCGTATGGTCGATAGCTTGTTACAGATTCTTAAGCCACAGAGCGATCGTTTGAATTTCCCAACCATTATTGTTTCAAACTATCATTAGGGACCCATTTCATCATATTTCCGTCGCTTTCCTATTCTAGGTAATCCGTGACCTTTCCTCTTTTCAACAATTCATCATGCCACCCAAAATAATACTCCCCAAAGAAAAGGGAAAGAAGCCAAAAGATAAGCCTATATTGCCCCCACCTATAGACTTAGATCATGTACCTTTGTTAGAGCTACAATATAAAAATGTTGAAACCAACTGTGAATTCGACTTGTTCAAACTTCACAATTGGTTAAAATAAAAATTCCTTGACCAAAGCAACGAAATTAATATGTGGGAGTCTACCCTACCTCATTTTATATTCCCACGTACCCATTTCTTCCCTAAGTTTGTTTCCTAGTGCTAATTGAGTTATGTCCCCTCTCAAAGAGTTATCGTAAGTCGTAATGGTGAATTTTTTATCAGTATCATAGTTGAAGCCATTGCTCAAATTCTCCTGGTAACTATCTCAAAGTTAGCTAAGACATTTTCAATAGACTCTCTCATATAGCTCTACAAGAATTTAAGTTTTCCCTAGAGAGCCAAGACTTTGAAAATTTTTTGCATGAAGATGCCTAATTACTGAAAACCAATCCTCCATATTCATCTTCCATGTTCCCTAAGGTAACTAAGAATATTATTTCCATCATTTCTTACATTCTTAGTTATCACTCTGATGAGTGGGTTGATGTGGCTAGGGTTGGCTTCTTATCAATTTTCACCATTGGTGAGCAACGTGTTGTTTTTAATTATAGTCATTTACTACATAGGCTATACATGATCAATTTATCATATTTTCTATAGAGGGAGATTTCAAATACTCATATGTTTTAGTGTACATGTTTATTCATCAACAAGTAGACAGATTCCCTTTTACCTTGCAAAACATGGATGAGTAGGGCAATGCTCAGTCAATCATACAATGGACATGCTTGGTGAGAAGGAACTCCAAAGAATTATCTTTCACAGACTTTATGGACCGATTCTTATATACAGTGGTCTATCTCCTACATATTGATGTGGAGCCGAGGATAAGTGAAGACATTCAGAAGATTCTACATCTTAGTGATCAAGTAAAAGGAGGGGACTTGTATCTTTACCAGACATACACAGAAATTCGAATATATGGGTGTGAGATGCTACCTCGGAAACAACCCAAATTTCTGCCTATGATACTTTTCTTATTAGAGTACATTCGACAGATGATTCACATGGATGACCTAAATTTCGTGGCTGTTGGAAATAAGGCTGATAGGGGGGGGTGGGGGGGGGGGGGGGGGGGGGTGAATCAGTATTATCAAGTCAATTATTTTTCAATACAACCACAGATTTGTATACGCTACTTTAGTTAGAGAAACCAGCGTATATACGCAACTTCAGTTAAGGAAAACAGTGTATACCACATAGACTTGTAATTTAATTATTCTTCAGGTATTAATCTTAAATCAGTGTGTCAGAACCATATAGACATCAATCAGGGACAAAAAAATAGTGCAGAGAGTCACACACAAGAACACAAAATATAAGGTGGAAACCGAATGTGGGTGAAAACCACCTGTTGCAATATGTCTCTATCTTCTTTTAATTAGAACTTCTTTTTACAATGATTCTGTACTGGTGCAGTCCTTTACCAGTATGCAGGCTACAACCTGCAGAGGGCTACAACCCTCTCTCGTTTTCCAGCTTCTCCTGGAAGGGAGCTACAACCCCCTTTAGCTCTTGTACTAGCAGTGGTACTAGTACGTAGGCTGCTACCTTTAGAAGGCTTAAACCTTCTCTTTCTTCCAGGGACCACTTTTCATCAATTTTCGGACTGGATCCATGAATAACATCAATCAAACATCAAGTATATATGCTACAATCAATCTCCTTTGTACAATGCAATATAGACTCAAAACACTTCTCAGAATGCTGAAACCAGAAAACAGTAACAGTAACCAGACACCAAATCTGAACCCAGAACACTGCACCAATAATCAGAAGTAGCTAAAGCATATTTCATGAAACATACGCTACTTCGCTATGTTGAAACCTGCGTACGTATGCAACTGTATCACTGCCAACCTACGTATATGCTTCTGTGACTTGCTTAACATGCGTGTATACGTGCCTTCGCTGCGCCGAACCTGCGTACAGATCTATGAAAGACAGATTTCGCTTTTCAAGTATTCAATCATTAAGTATACCCAGATTTTTAAATTCATAGATCAATTCATTCGTCAAATACAATAGATCACAATCACACAAAGATACTACTATTCAAGCTTTGAGATTTGACCCATCAATAGAACTTATCCATCATGCAGTGTTCAGGTTCCTCCTTGATTCAGATCCAGCAATGCACCATAACCAATCACCAGTGTTCCAGATCTTGCTCTTCTTAAGATATTCAATTCTTCAATCGATAATCTTGCCAAATGATCTCCTTGCCATTTTATAGTCTAGGCCTTACTCAAACCATGGTCCAAAACCACTAAGAACCAATACCAGGGACCCAATACCTAGGTTCAACACCTTGGATGCAATACCATGGACCAAAACCATAGGTTCAAATATGTCTGACTAAATACCATGGACCAAGCATACCTTTTTCCACATGTACGCGCCTTTCTCTGCATTAAAGTGTACGCGCCTTTGCATTGGTGAACCCACGCGTATACGCGACTTTGTTGAGAGTAACCTGCGTATACCTTATTTTCTTCCATTTTGATTGCCTGAACTGTGATCTGCCACCTGAGAACGTTGCCATCAAGGACAACACATGTGCCATAGTGCCAAACTTGTGTCATAATGCCAACAATCTTCCCCTTTGGACTTGATGGCAACCTTCCAACATTGAAAGTCATTCTCCCCCTTTGACATCAAGGGCAAAGGGTTATGCTCCCCCTGAGTTCTTGTTCTGCTGTGCTGTCCAAACTCCCCCTGATTGTAGGCAAGGTCTGCAAGAAGACGTTCTACAGAAGAAACATGACTTTATACTTTATAAATGACCTCCCTACCACCAAAGACTCATGCATACATCCATTTCCCAACCAAGTGGGGATTGACTCATCTACCCAACCAAGAGGGGATACACCAAGATAAACTAAGAACATTACATCATTCATCCCAGGCATAGTGGGGAAACCAAGAAAGGTTGTTACATGACCTTGATAAGAAAAGAAATACATGACATAGAGACGAAATATCTACAGCAAGATTATGATAACAACTATCATCAGCAGCATCTGTCAATCACCATTCAGACCAGCAACCATGCTCTCCCTTTGCACCTGTTCCTCTTGAGAACACAACAACTATGGATTTGAACCAAGATCTTCTAAGATAATGCCAAAAATGCATTATTGGAAGAATATATATGCTCCCCCTGAACCTGTGCCAGATGGTCTCTGTCATACCCATTTCAGACCTTTTTTCATCTTGAGTCTGGCCCCCATTGCTTTTCTACAAACCAGCATATACGCGACTGTACCCATAGAAACCGGTGTATGTACGCGGATTATCCATCTGCAACTCGCGTACAACCATTAATCTCTGAAAAACTACCAAGATTCAATAGCAAGATGATGCATCAACTACCCCCAGCTTCTGTCTAAGGTATTCAAATGTCTCCCTGGGCAGTGGTTTGGTGAGTATATCAGCAACTTGTTCCTTAGATGGAACATACTCTAACTTGACCTTTTGTTCAAGCACTTGTTCCCGGAGAAAATGATACTTGATAGGTATGTGCTTAGTCTTTGAATGCATGACTGAATTCTTTGAAATGGTGATTGCACTTGTATTATCACAAAAGATGGAAATAGGTGGTGTACAAGTGATTTGAATATCTTGCAATGTTTGCATCATCCAAAGGAGTTGTGTGTAGCAAGATGCAATAGCTACATATTCTGCTTCAGCTGTAGATATGCAATGGAAATTTGTTTCTTACTGAAACACGATATCAATCTAGGACCCATGAAGAATGCACCACCACTAGTGCTTTTCCTGTCATCCACGCTACCTGCCCAATCTTCATCTGTGTATGCATGAAGTGTGATATCTGTATCTCTAGGATACCATAAACCATAGTTTTGAGTCCCTTGAAGGTACTTGAAAATTCTCTTCACTGCTTGAAGATGAGTTTCCTTTGGATTTGCCTGAAACCTTCCAACTATCCCTACTGCATGCATAATGTTTGGCCGAGTACCTGTTAGATAGAGTAGAATGCCAACCATGGATCTGTAGGTAGGTTGATGTACAGCTGCTGATTCATCATTTGTGATGAGGCTGCAACCTGTTACCATAGGAGTGCATACTGGTTTCGAGTCCTCCATCCCATATTTCTTCAAGATCTGCTTAAGATACTTGGTTTGTGATAGAAAGAAACTGTCTTTGTTTTGTTGAACTTGTAAACCAGGAAAGTATGTGAGCTCACCAAGCAGGGACATTTCAAATTCTTTCTTCGTCACCAAAGCAAAGTTTTGACTCATGGCTTCTTCATTGCTGCCAAAGATGATATCATCAACATATACAACAAGTATTAGCAACTTATCATTGTCAATTTTTATATATAGATTGTTGTCTGTTGATCCTTTTGCAAAACCTTGTTGATGAAGGTACTCATCCAACCGAAAATACCAAGCCCTTGGAGCTTGTTTAAGACCATATAGAGCCTTTTTGAGTCTGCATACAAGATTTGGATCATTTCCAAGGATGAACCCATCTAGTTTCTCAATGTACACTTCTTCATTCAAGTCTCCATTCAGAAAAGCAGATTGTACGTCCATCTGAAATACTTTAAACTTTAGAAAACTAGAGAGAGCAAGGAAAATTATTGTAGCCTCAAGTCTAGCAAATGGTGCAAAGGTTTCTTCAAAGTCTATGCCTTCTTGTTGCACATATCCTTTACAAACAAGTCTTGCCTTGTTTCTAACCACATCTCCATTTTCATTTAGTTTATTTTTGAAAATCCACTTTGTCCCTATCACATTCTTATCCTTTGGTCTAGGAACCAACTCCCAAGTGTTATTCCTTTCAATCTGTTCAAGTTCTTCGTCCATGGCCTTGACCCAACATTCATCTTTGCGTGCCTCTTGCACATTTTGTGGTTCAGTGGAGGAGAGAAATGCTAGATAGCTTAAAGCTTCTGAAATGGTTCTTCTTGTTTGTACACCTGCCTCTTTCTGCCCCAAAATTTGAGATTCTGGATGATTCTTATGAACGTATCTGGATGGAGTCTTTTCTTCTATTCTTATTTGTTCTTCTGGTGCCTCATGGGTTTCTTCTTTATCATGAATCTGATTTGGCGTTGGGGGATAGCCCTCATCATCTTCGAAGACTTCAGATCTTTCCAGCCTAGGGGTATTTCCTTCTTCATCAATCACTACATCAATACTTTCAATAATTTTTCCAAGTCTTTTATTGTAACATTATATGCTTTGCTGTGGGAGAGTAACCAAGGAGAATGCCTTCATCTGCTCTAGATTCAAACTTGCCAAGACTTTCATCAGTCCTTTTAATGTAGCATGTTCTTCCAAAAACTTTGAAGTATTTTACCGTGGGAGTCTTACCATACCAAAGTTGACGAGGAGTCTGAGTGCTGTTTACCCAGACATTTGTCATGTTAAGAATAGTTACTGCAGCAAATGCGACTTCACCCCAGAAAGTTGCGGGAGTTCCAGATTCATCAAGCATAGCATGAGCCATTTGTTGAACCATTTTGTTCATCCTTTCCACTACTCCATTTTGTTGAGGTGTCCTTGCAGCAGAAAATTCCCTTCTTATGCCATGTTCTTCACAAAAATCGGAAAATTCATCTGAGGTAAATTATCCTCCTTGATCAGATCTGAGGCATTTGATTTTGCGATCTGATTCGTTTTCAACCAAGGCTTTGAATGATTTGAACTTTTCAAAAGCTTCATCTTTATACTTCATGAGTCCTAACCAACACATCCTTGAAAAGTCATCAATGAACAATATGAAGTACTCTTCACCTCGAGGTGACTTCTTCCTAGTTGGACCACATATATCAGTATGGAAAAGTTCAAGTGGCCTGCTAGCTGATCCTTCCTTCTCAGGGAAATTAGCTCTGGTTTGCTTACTAAACTAACATGATTTGCATATTGTATGGTTTGGAATTCTGATGTCAGGAAGATCATGAACCGCCTGATATTTGCATGCTTTCCTTATTTGAGAGAAGCTAAGATGCCCCAATCTTCTGTGCCATAGCTAGTGTTCATCATTCTTGCTTAGATAGCATTGATGTTGTCCTTCTTTTAATATGTATAAATTATTTGGAGTTCTTATGCCTTTGATCACTGTTTTTCCTATATCAAGATCACGAACAGTACATCCATTTGATCGAAATATTACCTTAGTTCCTTGATCGCACATCTGAATAACACTCAATAGATTATGTTTTAGGCCATCAACATACATAACATTTCTAGCTTTGACCTTTTCCTTTTATGAACGCAGGGGTGTCATTTCCAAATGAGACTTTGTTTTCCTTTTCTAAGGCACTATATGATTGAAGTTTTTATTTATCACCTGTCATATGTTTCGAACAACCACTTTCGATGTACCATTGATTTTCCTGTCCTTCTGTATATATGGTTATCCCACAACTTTTTGGTTGTGGTTCTTTCTTTCTCCATGTTTTGGGGTTCAATGAAGCTTTCTCGTTCTGAGTTGTTTACCGGAACCTACTCATGCATTCACACTCTACATGACCGAAATTGTTGGAAATAGAACATTATATTTCATTTTCAAGAGCAGTAAAGTTATTATAGGTCCTTTTCATGTTCTCAGTCACACTCCTTTGTTTTTTAGCCTCCATAGTCATGATGTTCTTATAGGCAACACATTGAGCAGCTTTATGACCAAAGTTATGACAAGAAAAACATTGGCCATTGAAGAAATTCCTGCGATTATCAAACCTACCAGCCAATTGATTGTAGTTTCTATTTACATCCATTCTTGAGCCAAATTGAGAATGATTTACCTGTGGTTGATTGAAACTTTTGTTCATCCTTGAAGTAGATTGCCCCTGATTTACTTGGTAATCTTTGTTTATTCTTGAAGCAAATGGTCCCTGATTTACCTGGTAATCTGCATTCTGCTTTTGTTATCGATTGTCAACGTGTTCACTTCTCCTTGCTGCATCAAGATAACTTTTGGAGGTGGATGGCTTCTGTGCTTGAGACGTTTCTTCATAATATCCGAGACCTGTCTTGATTAGAGGAGAACGTTGTACTTTGATAATCTCATCTAAAGTTTCAGATCCTTTAGCAAATCTAAGATTAAGAGCTTTTGTTTTCTCAATTTCTTTTCTAAGACCCACAATTTCACATTCTAACTCATCATTGTGTTTATCTCTTTCAGCAAGTTGGAATGTCAAAGTATCTATAATCATGTTCTTTTCTTCTAAACAAATTTTGAGTTTAGACATTTCTTCATAAAGATCTTCTTCATTTATAGCATCCAAGAAGTCATCATCTTCAAAAGCCATTAAAAATCTATTATCATTACCTTGTTCATGTTCATCACTAACTGAAAGTCCATCACTGTCTTCATGAGTATAATAGCTCTTCCTACTTACATTATGTTTTTTGTTCCATCTGATAGGTTCCTTACCTTTGTCTAGTTTATCTTTATGAGGACATTTTGCAGCATAGTGACCGACTCTTCCACAAGCAAAGCATTTGAAAGGCAACTTACCTATGAATCTTCTAGTTCCTCATTGAAGGTTATTGACAAAGTTTGACTCTTCCTCTTCTTCAAACATATATCCTGTCTCATTGTAATCTCCTTTTCTTGAAGCTTTGAATGCAACTTCTCTCCTATCTGATGCCCCCCCTTTTCTCATTTCATAAGCAGTTAGAATTCCGTGCAGCTGTGACATGGTAAGACTCTGTAGATTCTGTTTTCCTTCTATGGCAAAAACTTTTGAATCAAACTTAGGAGACAAAGATCTTAGAACCTTTTCAACCAAAACAACTTCTTTTATTTCTTCACCTAAGTTTTTCATACAATTTACGATCTCATCTATATTCAGGAAATAGTTAGCCACGCTTTCATCATTGTTCATTCTGAGACTTTCATATTGAATTCTAAGAGTTTGCAGTTTTTCTCATTTTACCTGTTCATCTCCTTCATAGCTCAGAACGATCTTGTCCCATATTTCTTTTGTGGTTTTAAGCTGCATAATCTTGACAAATTCTGATTGAGATAGACTTCCCAATAGAGTATTGACAGCCTTTGCATTTGTTTCATACTACTTCTTACCAGTCGTATCTGTAGGAGTTGCTGATGGAAATGTGTATCCTGTTTCCACAATATCCCAAACTTCTGTATCAAGAGATTGAAGATAGGCTATGATTCTTACCTTCCAATAGACGAAGTTGGTCCCATCAAAAATTGGTGGCTTGATGGATGCCTCTCTCTCGTAATTGCTCATGGTGATAGATCTCCCTTCAAGCGGTCAAGATTCTTCTGAAGGACCTGGCTCTGAAACCAATTGTTGGAAATAATATTGAGAGGGGGGGGGGTGAATCAGTATTATCAAGTCAATTATTTTTCAATACAACCACAGATTTGTATACGCTACTTTAGTTAGAGAAACCAACGTATATACGCAACTTCAGTTAAGGAAAATAGCGTATACCACACAGATTTGTAATTTAATTATTATTCAGGTGTTAATC
Organism: Pinus taeda; assembly: GCA_000404065.3. Taxonomy (NCBI): domain Eukaryota; kingdom Viridiplantae; phylum Streptophyta; class Pinopsida; order Pinales; family Pinaceae; genus Pinus; species Pinus taeda. Next base: position 53,326 of record APFE031159386.1, read on the forward strand.
TTAAATTAGTGTGTCAGAACCATATAGACATCAATCGGGAATAGAAAAATAGTGCAGACAGTCACACACAAGAACACAAGATATAAGGTGGAAACCCAATGTGGGTGAAAACCTGCTGCAATATCTCTCTATCTTCTTTCAATTAGAAACTTCTTTTTACAATGATTCTGTACTGGTGCAATCCTTTACCAATACGTAGGCTACAACATGCAGAGGGCTACAACCCTCTCTCATTTTCCAGCTTCTCTTGGAAGGGAGCTACAACCCCTTTAGCTCTTGTACTAGCAGTGGTACTAGTATGCAAGCTGCTACCTACAGAAAGCTTAAACCTTCTCTTTCTTCCAGGGACCACATTTCGCCAATTTTCAGACTGGATCCATGAATAACATCAACCAAACATCAAGTATATCTGCTACAATCAATCTCCTTTGTACAAAGAAATATATACTCAAAACACTTCTCAGAATGCTGAAACCAGAAAACAGTAACAGTAACCAGACACCAAATCTGAACCCAAAACACTGCATCAATAATCAAAAGTAGCTAAAGCATATTTCATGAAACATACGCTACTTCGCTATGCTGAAACCTGCGTATGTACGTAGTTGTATCACTGCCAACCTGCATATAGGCTTCTGTGACTTGCTTAACCTACATGTATACGCACCTTCGCTGCGTCGAACCTGCGTACAGATCTATGAAAGACAGATTTTGCTTTTCAAGTATTCAATCATTAATTATACCCAGATTTTTAAATTCATAGATCAATTCATCCATCAAATACAATAGATCACAATCACACAAAGATACTACTATTCAAGCTTTGAGATTTGACCCATCAATAGAACTTATCCATCATGCAGTGTTTAGGTTCCTCCTTGATTCATATCCAGCAATGCACCATAACCAATCACCAGTGTTCTAGATCTTCCTCTTCTTAAGATATTCAATTCTTCAATCGATACTCTTGCCAAATGATCTCCTTGCCATTTTATAGTCTAGGCCTTACTCAAACCATGGTCCAAAACCACTAAGAACCCACTAGGGACCCAATACCTGGGTTCAACACCTTGGATGCAATACCACAGACCAAAACCATAGGTTCAAATATGTCTGACTAAATATCATGGACCAAGCATAACTTTTTCCACATGTACACGCTTTTCTCTACATGAAAGTGTGTGCATACGCATATGCACCTTTGCATTGGTGAACCCGCGTGTATACGCAACTTTGCTGAGAGTAACCTGCGTATACCTTATTTTCCTCCATTTTGATTGCCTAAACTATGATCTGCCACTTGAGAACGTTGCCATCAAGGACAACACTTGTGCCATAGTGCCAAACTTGTGTCATAATGCCAACAGTGGCAACCAAGAAGAAGGCCTATTTCAAGATTAAAGCCAAAGTGGGACCTTTTGTCTGCAATACCATATCAGCTGGTAAGGAATTCAATTTGTTGTTGAAGCAAATTAATTTTAAATTGAGTTTCACATGGTGTTATGACCCTTTTGGCTTGATTTAAAATCTAAGGGTGGAGCAAAAGACCACACCTTGTTCACACACTCCTTGACCAGAAATCGAGCAATACATGAACAAGACTCAATGGGTGGGAAATGCACTACAGGAAGCAAACGAGCAGGTTCTCTCTACTAAAACCACTCAAACACCCATACCTAAATGGGAATAGGGGAAGAGAGCAAGAGAAGAAGAATCTTCCCCAGTGATGGAAATGGGAGCAAAGGATTTCCTATTTATATTAAGAAGCAGAAAATCAACTCTACAAATGTTTTTTAACATGACACAGAAGAACAAAAGACTATCGTAAAGATAAGTCCTCATGTGTCTAGCAGAGAGGAGGATATCTTCATACGATCACTCTCTTCATCCACTTCCATAGATCCTCCAGAGACACCAAAGACAGTCGATTTGGCTCAAGCCACTACTAAGCCCAACATATTTTCCAAATCAAAGGAAATTAAGCAAAGGAATGAAATGCTAAAAGCCTCCACTTATACATAGTTCTAGAAACAAACAACTATCTCTCTAGACATATTACTGTCAGCATTCAACTCCAAGAAGGGAAAAATGAAGATAACATTTATTGAAGCCAGAGTACCAGCTCCTAGGTCATTTGTAGATTACAAGGAACCTGTGTTCACTTTTGATGCACAACATATTCATCCCATAGACCAGATGACCCTGCATAGAAAAACAAGTTAGATGATGTATTCCACACTCACTAACATTGTTGTGTCTGCTTCTAAATTACAGGTATCACTAAATAATGTACAGTCCCAGCTCAAATTAGAGAATATTTCATCCTTAAACAAGGATACTAGAATCAAGTCACTGGAGGACTTGGTGATAAAGTTGGGATATAATCCCAAAGATATTAAGGCACCTGAAGAATTTCTGAATAAAAAGGATGATGATATAATAGCCTTGAGAAAGCAATTGAAGTTTCCTACTACGGAGGATCCATGGGCCAAGGAGCTATGAGAGACTGAGAAGAAGAAAGAGGATATGTTTAGGATAGTCATTGAGCTAAATATCCAAATAGAGATGTGGAGATAGAGTTAGATAAATTTGCTCAAAGAAAAAGAGCAGGCACAATAGTTGGTCATAGTTCCT
>APFE031159389.1:0-10749 GCA_000404065.3 Pinus taeda
GTGAGAGTCCTTTGAAAAAGGCGAAGCCGAATCGAATCATCAAGCCATGAATTGGATGAACACCATAGATGATAGGTCATGACATGAGCTTGTGGATCTTCAATAGCTTTACCATCAAATTTTGGACAGTCACCAGGAATTTTGGTGGGAACCGGAGGCCAATAAGGATTATGAAGAATAGGATCATTAGTCAGTTTGGACACATCCGGTAATTCTAAAGTCGCTAAGAATGGTAACTGAGGATTAAAAGACATCTAGGGCTGCTGGTAGGATGGAGCACCCGGGTTCCAACCAGGTGGTGGTTGCCCCCATGGGCCTTGCCCTGACGGGTTTGCCGCCATGGTGTGTTGGCCGTAGGGATTTGTGTTTTTCCCCCCAGCGTATGGATTACCAAACGATGCTGCAGAAGTAGCATATGGTTGTTGATAATTCTGGTAAGGAGCAAACAAAGGTTGCCCTTGAGGTTGTTGATAACCATAGTGCGGTGGGACCCCAAATTGAGTTTTAGACCCAGGCTGAGTTTGATAAAATGTTTGAGATTGAGCTCCAGCCTGCATTTGAGAACCAGACGGATTTTGGGATCCTACTTGGGTCCAAGTACCGGGTTGAGCAGCGCCAGTAGACGGATAACCTTGGGCTATCTGAGTAGAAGGATAACCTTGCTGGTATTGAGGTTAAGCTACCTGCTGATACTGAGGTTGACCTACCTGCTGATACTGAGGTTGACCTACCTGCTGAGACTGAGGTTGTTGTTGTACAGCAAAGGGTTGCCCTATCATACCAGATGGCTGTGTTTGAGGGTGACCAGTTTGTCCAGAAGATTGAGTATACTGGACAGTTGGTTGACCAATTGTTTGGGTAGCTTGGCCGTAAACTTGGGTATACTGGACGTTAGGTTGATTTGGATTAACAAACGATTGACCAGTTTGTCCAGTATGAGAACCTTGTTGGATACCAGGCTGAGCTTGCTGAGTGGAAGGTTGGCCTGGATTACCAGTAGGTTGTGTATGAGGAGTGAAAAAGGGACCACTAGAAGCAAAAGGATTTCCTTGGAAGGATTTTCCATGTAGGTTTTGATGATGTGGTTGTTCGGGTTGCGCATACGACGCTTGACCACCATGATAAGAGGTGGAACCCCAATCTATGGACAGCGGAACTGAAATCTCTCCAACTGACAGCTGACCTGTCCTAGTCCCAGGAGGTGGTAGATACTGATCATATTGCCCTCCAAGTAAGGCATTCGATGTAGGATCAAAGCCTGCAAATAAAGAGGACGAAGGTCGGCTAAAAACAGGGGTCGAAGAAGCCACAAATATTGTTGGAGGGATTGTCACCGAGGTAACAACTGTACTGCGAGGTGGTGGAGTCAAAGGCTCCGTATTTGAGAAGACGGGTGGTGACCAAATAGAAGTCGGAAAAGGAGATGATATAAAATCACGCAATGCTCTATAACCAAGAGGCAGTCCCCCGGTAGTAGCAGTTTTACTAACATGTGTAGATTCCATTGTGCTGGGAATCTCATCCCCGGGCACGCCGGATTCGTCAGTCGTAGTAGGGGATGGGTTTTCCATATCAGAAGGAAATGGTTTCCGAGGAGAAGTGTATTCCCAAAAAGGGATACTGTTTTGAGAAAGATACAACCAAGGTTCTGACATTGAACCTATTCTCTGACTGGGCAAGCAGCTACATACGCCTTGCAAAGTGACCTCCTCTCTCTCAGAATTCCGGCAGCATAACCTCCCTATGCTTCACAATTCTCACTATCACTCTAGCATTACTTCAGCACTCACAAAGACTCTAGCAAAACTAGATTGTTTAATGCATGAGGACATCCATTTATAGATGGAGAAGGGAGGAAGATACATTGTACCAGGACACCTATTGTGGATTGGCATTATCCCTGAAAAGCCACTCAGCATAGTTGTCATGGATAAAAAATGACTTTCGACCTCTATCTTGAAGATTTTTCCTTCATAGAACTTCATGACAAGAGAGGAAAAACATATGGGTGCGCATTGGCCAAAAATCATTACCAAATTTAAGTGGTGCGGGTGTTGCTCTAGAACAGGGCGCCAATGGGCGCGCCCCCTTTTGAGGAACTGAGTCATTGGCGCGGGTAAGACACTGTGTACCCGCGCTAATGGAAAAAGGGCACTTTTTAGGGATAATTTCCAAAAGGTGTCTTCAGGGAACATGAAGTACATACTCAGGGGAACACAATGCAAGTGTTTTTTGGTTATGTCACTGGTCACAGATCCCGAAATATGTCCTCCAATGTACGAAAACAAGGGTAACAGGGACGGTGACCAACGGTGACAAATTACTGTGTAACACCTCTGTCTCTGCAAAAATATCTAGAAGAAACTACAGTCCGTCCTCTTTCTGTAACTTTTTGTGAAATTTCAATCCGATGCTCATAGAGAAAGTTATGACGATTTTCCCCCAGTCACCTGTTTGGAATGTAATTCAGGAGTCTGCAAAAAGACCAACTTCCTCAGATCATATCTCCGCAAATATAGCGCAAAAAGCTCTGAAATTTGGATACAAGGTGCAGCGCGATATCTTCCCAAATGGGTTTTTTTTCTAACTTCTGAAACGTCGCAGAAAAAAAGTTATAGCGAAAATGCCACGATGACCTATTTGGAGCAGCAAAACCCTAGAACTTGGCTCCGATACCAAATGTTATGAAACCAGCTCAAGAAAAGAGATAAAAGATAGATCAACGCCTTAGAATTCAGCCTCTTCAAGGGGGAGACCTCCTTTACATTACATAAATGAACAATTCTTTGATGATACAAATGACAAAACCTCCTTTCTATATATAGGAGTCTAAGGAGTCACAATATAACCCAGCCGACCTAACAATAATAATACAAAGCCACAAAAATAACAATAGAGGGATTCTATGGGGCATAGTAATAACAATATGGGGGCAATACGGGCACAACAATATTAATAAGGGGTAAAACTACCATAGTAATGGGGTAATCACTAGTATTATAGGGACCCAACACCTTATCAATTGTAGCAGTTGTATATGTGCCTGCAAATTGAGATAACTTAGTCAAATCCTCAGAAGGATTGACCTTTGAATCTTTCCATATGACATTCATAAATTTAGATTGAGGAGTTGTGGATGATGTTTGATCTATTTTTCCTCTTTTTCCTCTGCCTCTTGACTACAGCCATGTGTTTTGGGCTATAAAACACATCCAAGGGTGGAATCTCCTCGATATTTAATGTAATCTCCCTTGAAGGATTTTCAGGGATTATTTCTATCTCTTTTCTAGTTGTTTCTTTGCTGGGTGTCTCTTCAATCACAATATCGGGAATAATGAGTCGTTTTGTTTTAGGAAGCGCATATGTGATAATGTTTCAAGGGTCATTCTGACTTTTGATCTGTTGATCAAATTGCTCCCACTCTTTAATCAATATGGGATCAAAGTGAACATCAGTATTAGTAGTTCATTGGCCTTATCACTTGTCTCAACTTCTTCAAAAACCTTCTCAATTACTTTCTCTCTGTTGTGTTCTACCTGTTGAATGATTGGTGTAGTACTTTAAAAATCCAGAGGTACTGTCAGTAACCTTTGTGTCCTGTATTCAATGAATTTGCCCATTTTCTCAGCACTCAATTTGAATTTTGCCAAATGACTTAATGTTGAGAATAATTCTGCTAAAGCAAACAAGTCATCAAACTCATCTTCCTCATGCAAGAATTTATTAACTTTCATCTGAGAGGTGAAATTGAAATCAACTTTCTTTGGGTCATATTGTCTTTTAGGGATAATGGCTAGACTCAGATCCTTTGTATTTTCTGCTTCTTTCTCAGCATGTTTAAAATCATGTAATGAGTAAGTGCCGCAGTGAACAGGAAAGGCATGCCACAACTACTTCTTGGAGTCTTTAAGATTTCTAGTCATCCTTTTTTCTACTATCTGGTAGGCTACCTCCCTGGCTAAAAGCTTATCTAGAATGTAAAGTGGAAGGACATGAGGATCTATAATACTGCCAAAAACCCTAACATAGGTAAACATATCTTCCTCGAACGAACTGTTGATTGAGGTTAAATCAATGCTAGCCTCGTCAGACAACCGAGGAGAAGGTTTATTAAAGATGGCTTGATGGACGGGTAAAATAAAACCATCACAAATCTTGTATAAATGATTCTTGTATTCATAATTCCATAAGTATTTATGGTAAATATGAATGGGGGTTGGGTCTTGAACAGTCCATTTCCAACCTAGTATGGGAAATTCAGAATTAAAACAAATTGTGTCAACTATGTAAGCACTCACATGGAATGGGGGCACGATTCGGGTAGTGACAAATCTGTTCTTTCTATAATCCAGTATTTGACTAGTTGTTTTGTCTGATAGGATAGTTTCCCAGTTCATGAAAAAGGATTTTATTGTTGCTTCTATCAATGGAACTATCTTAATATAAAATCTAGCAGAATCGGGGCTTTCGAAGAGTCTACACATCATAGCGGAAACATAACAATATGGAGATGCCAAGGAGTCCACGGAATACATAACAAATGATTCATGTTTGTGCTTGTTAGGAAAATGTCTCCATTGCTTGATAGGGTCTGATTCAATGTGATTCTCCTTGGCAAAATCTTCCAGGAATTCTTTGTTGTAGTGTCGTTGGGGATCTGGCAAGTGATACATTCTCTTGACATCTTCTGGTTTGAAGGATCCAAACATCCTTCCATCAGCTATGAAGAAAGATATATCCTTTATGTTAATTCTCTCAATTACCCATCTTACTATATCATTATACGGCAAAATCTTTGCACAGGCCGCTATTTGATGGAGGAAAGAGCTGGCTAAGTCATTGAGTGTGTTTTCTAATTTATTAGTTCCATCAGCTATTGCTTCTTCCTCTATCTCTTTCGGATCTTCATTTTCAAGCAAAGTATATATGCCTTCCCATGAGGTCTTTCCAAAGCCTAGACAAGTGGTATTTGAGATTAACGCCAATTTTCCTTGTCCTTCTTCCACTATAAGGGGAACCTTTTCCTTTCGAATTATCTTAGATATCTTAACTACCTGTGTGATTCTGGATTTATGCTGCAAAACGAGAAAGAGGAGAATGATAGGCGAAAAACTCTGAGAGGAGCCAATACTAATAATTACACACTAACAGCAGCTATGCGCATCAAAAGATAGTACATAGTCACAAAGGATGAAGTCCTTAAAGGATTGTAACCATAACTGCCTCTAAATGCATTATCATATCCTCATAATGTGAACTTTAATGCCAAATCAATATATGTCACATCGCAAGTTTTCCAATGGTCCTTTTAGAACAGGTGTCACAACTCTACGATTTTGCAATTAGCGATTGTATTATTTTAATATATGTAGAGCCATCGCATACCGCAAATCGGAAGTCACAAGCACTATGTCCGAAAGAATTCCTTGTATTGTTGTGATTGCGATGAGTAATGAGCTGGCATGTAGAGTTGGCAGGTTGGTTTTAAACTTGGTGAATCATGCTTTTCTTTATACTTGGTTTAGCTTTATATCGTGAGTGCACATGGTATATGGTACTTATTTCTATTGGGAGCGCGGTATGCAATATGCGATTGCGATAGTCACATCGCATCGCAAAGTTTCAACGAAATCGTTTCAACATTTTCCTATGGATTGGCGTGATTCGATATGCGATTACGATATCACATTGCAAGGTTTCAATGGAAAGCCCTAAATTATTCCTCAGAATTACCAATACGTGAAATGCGATAGTTATATCACATTGCATGTTTATAAATGGATTTTTCAATTTAAAACTTTACGATGAGGCATTTGTGATGACTTTGATCGCATTGCAACTTTTCAAATGAATGTTCATTGGTCTTAAGCAATTGTGATTTGCGATGAGTGATTCCAAACACTCATAAAGCAAATTTTATATAAAAAGTATGGAAAATATATTTTACTCGAAAGGTTTTATTGCTTTTTATATCCTAAAGGGGACCTATTTCTTATTTAGCATCTTTATACTAAGATTAAAAATTTGAAATGGGGGGGGTTGTTGTATAGCACAACAGGTCCATATTTGGGTGTTGACCCTAGTGTAAGGAGGGGTGGAGGTATTTCCCACCGTGTAACCTCCAAACCTGGAATCGTGGGAGGGCAGTGATGGACATGCTCCCCTAGACGTGTGATGACGATTACCCGTTGTCTGCTGGAGAAGTTAGGTCGATATAGTCGACGCTTCCGCCATAATTGGTTTTATCAGTGGTTAGATTGGTATAGTCGCTGCCATAGTATATAACAACAGAGGATGGATAGGGTGGCAACGGAAGTAGGTTAGGAAGGATAGGAAGATATAGATTAGTTGGAGACTCTTGATGGGAAGTGGTATCATTGTCTGACTTATCAAATTGTACTATTATAACTCTCTCTATTTTGTTATGCCTTATTTCCAAACTACTTCGAACTCCTTGTATCTTTTTCACTCTAACTTCGGGATGAAGTTTTCTAAAGGAGGGGTGTATGTAATGCCCTACTTAATCTTATCATGAAAATTTTATTAGTGTTTAAATTACCTAAAAATATTGACTTATAATTATCAAGAAATATTGGTACATACCTACATTGGTGAAACATAAATTTATTACTGACATAAGTTTTATTATTGTTATTATTCAATTCTCAACTTGTCTTCTCAAATTTAAATTTTGATAGGATATGGTTTCCTTCCATTTATTCCAATTTAAATATCCATATCCCCAAAATGTCCTCTCAAATTTACTTGGGAGAAGATATGGTCCTCTCCAATTAATTACCAAATTATATATCCATATCTTATCCCCAAAATGTCCTCTCAAATTTACTTGGAAGAAGATATGGTCATCTCCAATTAATTACCAAATTAAGTATCCATATCTTATCCAAAAAATGTCCTCTCAAATTTACTTGGAAGAAGATATGGTCCTCCCTAATTAACTACCAAATTAAATATCCATATCTTATCCCCAAAATGTCCTCTCAAATTTACTTGGAAGAAGATATGGTCTTCCCCAATTAATTTCCAAATTAAATATCCATATCTTATCCCCAAAATGTCCTCTCAAATTTACTTGGGAGAAAATATGGTAAGAAAAGTAAAATGAAAGGATGAGGGGTTAGTTATGACATTAATTATAGGTAGTTGAGGTGGATGGGAGAAAGGGGCATAAAAGGGGAAGGATGATGAAAGGAGAAGGGGATCCTTGGTCTTGGTTTTGGTTTTGGAGGATTTTTTTTTGGGAGGAAGGTGGAGAAAAGAGAAGGGAGAGAAGGAGAGCATTTATTTAACTTGGACAAACTACATCTGGTTAGACTTGGGCTCAGAGGGCGAAGGAACCTATGGAGGTTCCCTGGGCTAGGAAATACTTCCTAGTTGGTTGGGAGGCAAATCTAGTCGGGTAGTCAAGAGGAGCATCCCAACAGAGTTAGGAGCTCAGGAGCATCTCAACTAAGCTATTGGAATAGGTATTTCTCCATTTATTGATTACTTATGTGAATGGTTGCATTGAAATTATTACTTATTTAATTGTGGTAAATAATTTTAATGGTATATTTTCATCAAATAAATGTTTAGATATAAATAAGTTATTTCCCATCTTATTGTGTTTAAATTTAGAGAAATTTAGTTTTTAGTTAGAGGACCTTAGGAGGGAGCCTCACAGGCATATCAATCTCTTGAATATTGCAAGTGGTTCTTATTTTAGGGTGCAAGCAGAATATTATTGATACATCTTTAACCTCTCCTATGGTTGCTTGTTGGGTATTATTAAAGGTCATAATCTTCTTAGACTTTTCCTCAATACATTGTAGGACTAAATCCTCCATTATGATTTTAGACATTACATTTGGGCCTAATCCATCAGTTATCAAACAATAATGGACGAATTTATCACAAATTTTCATTGAAACGTAAGAAGGAGGATTCTTAGAGAGATTTTTAGGATTAGTTAAAGCAAAAATTTTACCTTCAAAAAGGTCATCTTCATGCTTTTCCTCAAGTGTATAAGAGCAGGAGTTTTACCTTCTAAGAAATTTTTCAGGTGTTGTTGTTGCCCAAGGATAGTTGCCATATCAAGTAATGAAGCATCAGCTTTGATATTATTCATTTGCTTTAGGATATTAAAATGGTACAAAGTCAAAGAAGAAGAAGTGGTATTTACATTTGAATGGGACTGTACAGTGGTGTTTGTATACGAATATTTTATGTTGTCTGACTCTTTGGATGATGGATTGTTGGATAGAGTGTTTTTAAAGGAGATATTCTTCCCTTTAAATGAACTTCTTTTTTATGCCATCATCACCTCATCCTTTGTTATGCAATCCAAAGTTATGACTATAAAATATTTCCTTTTTCTGAAAATTATTTCCCTTGAGTTATTTTTAAGTTCACAGGGTTTTTCATCATGATAGTCCTCATCGAAGTTACACCATGGGCGAGAGAGGAGAGCATTTGGTTGGAAAGTTTGAGGTGTGTTTCTTATGAGATCTAAGGATGAATTCCCAAAAAGTGATTGTGCTATCATTTTCTTCTGAAAATAGATCATTTGATTGCTCATGTCTTCCACAAGTTGAAGTACAAAAGAAATATCAACATGCTTTCTTGTGTCTTTTAATGGAAGAACAATCCTATACAAGTATTCTTTGTACTCAATACACTTTGCAGAAAAAATCCTAGACTATCCACTCTCTTTTCTAATAACCTATGGTGATAAAAATGAGGTAATGTGCTATAATAGTGCATCATAGTTGCTTGGTTATGTGGTCTAATGACTTCAATAATATCATTGTACAACTTAATAAAGCAAGATTAAAATACTTAATAGTTTCACCCTTTGAATAAGTCACATTCAATTTTGTATTCTCGAAGTAAGTCCACGGGACTTTAAGGTTTCCCATAGGTCATCTTAAACCAATAGCATGGCTTATCCCAGGTAAAGAAGGATTTTGGAGGTGGCTCAAAGAAATCAGCCATAGCTTTACCCTCTAAAGAGTTAACAAACAATCACATACAATTGTCATTATCATTTGCCCCAATGTTATGACAAGCATTAGAGAAGGAAATTGAGTTCTAATTTGCCCTAATAGTACGATTTGTTGAAAACTTTGACTGATGATCCTTGAACTTTGGCAAAGGAGTATCATTTGGGTCCAAATTTAATAGAGAAGACACATGTCAATGGGTCGTGTTGGCATCTTCTTCAAATTGAAAAACCATATACTTCTTTACAACCATTGTAATATTAGTGGTAGACTCGAAAACGTTAAAACAAGAATAAATACTACCAATTTGAGTTGATGATGAAGATTGGGTAGAAGAAATGGTCACAATGGAAACGGTTCTTTTTGTACCAACCATGATTCTCTGAGAAGGAGAAGTTTTTTCTTTATGAGCAAGTGAGGCCTTGATAAAAAATTATTCAAGTTTAGGTTGGGACAAGAATAACTTTACAGCTTCTTATTTCATTTAAATACTAAAATCCAAGACTTTGATCACACATTCTTCTTGAAGAACGAGGCTTACTAGACATAATCCAACTAACATTGAGCAGGTCATTTATGATGTCATCTCTCAAGGGTTTCCCTTCATTCTTGTATGTCAATCTCATGGACTATGACAACCCAAGAATGCTCAAATTTAGGAATAGAATTGGTGGTTTCAAAAATGAAATCAAACAAAGAATGGATTATACATGTTTGATCGTTCAAACAATATTCAAGATCGGGATAGTTGGTAGAAAGTTATAGTCATCTTAAAAAGACATTGAGAAACAAGGGAAAGAACTATCATTCCCCAATATGGTAGCCAAAAAATTGTTGATGGGCAGAGTGTTTATGCTATGCCAACAAATTTTTTGAATTTCATAGGGCTATGTGAGATAATAGGAACTAAACTTGATTTCTTATAGCCCCATCTAACTCCTGCAAATGTATATTGCAAAATTACATGTACTTATAATAAAGAAACATACTTTTAACTACTATTGTACAAAATTAGCATTTTACAATTTTGGAGATATAAACCCATCCTCTATGTAGCAAAATAACAAGTATATGTAGATATTAAATATACACCATCAATCTAAAAATATTATGCATGTCTTAAAAATCACGACATATGATAGCCAAGGAATAGGAAACATATGCCATGAATTTTCTCTATATTTCTTAAAGAATAATAATGTCAAAAATATAGAAAGACATATGCCAAATATGAGAAGGTTAAAAACTAATTATATTGGTCAAATGAGAGTGTACAACCAACTATCTTTTCAAAGTTCTACAAAAATTTGGACTAGAAATAAATTTGGAAGCTAAAATGTTAAATGCCTATACAAAGGTAATTGGGTTCCATGAAAGAAGCAATAGAACACAAGTTTATGATTGGGGCCGTTTTGATAAGATTTTTTCATTCAAAGCGCTTATAGGAACAAATAAAAATTAATGAGATCACTCCTTCCTTGTCACTCCTCAAGGAATTTGCCCCTTCACTATTTCTAACTCCTTTCTTCAAATGCTTCTCGTTCATTTTGTAATCTCTTCTAGTCAATTACAAAGTAACTCCCTTTAATTTCTCTTAATCCATTTAATTAATCCTTGTCTTTTAATTTCAAGGGAAGAGGGTCATTTGAAGGAATTTTGTAATTATAATTTATTTTGAGAAGGTGGGATCCCATTAGGCTAATATCCATAACATATCATACATATGTCATCATCAAATATCTCATAT
>APFE031159392.1:950-14314 GCA_000404065.3 Pinus taeda
GAACATCAAAGCTCCTATGAGTTGACGATACTCAGTAGGGTTGGCCAAGATAGGCCCTGCAGCGCTGCCACTCAACTTCTTAAAGTTGAGTTCCATTGGTGTCGACACGGACTTACAGTCCACCATCCCAAATCTTTCCAGAAGCTTCACAATATATTTTCCTTGAGAAAGGAAAATCTCTCCAGGTCTCTGCCAGACCTCCAGGCCTACGAAATAGTGCATCAGTCCTAGGTCTTTCATCTCGAACTCAGCAGCAAGCTCCCTCTTACATTGATGAATGAGAGGGTCATCACCTGTCAGGAAGAGGTCGTCCACATACAGCACTAGAAATATAAGTGTGTCGGCTTCAACTGAAAATGCACCCACTTACAAAGTCAACCAATAATTTTTTTTTGCTAAATGAGATTCATGTGAATTTAGATGTATTTAAAGTTTAGCGTTAATGAATCATTCCATCCATGCTCAAACTATCATTGTCAAGACTAACTAGAATGTACATCAACCAATGATATTTTAAAACTAATGAAACTCTAGAGGAATTTAACCATTGACATATTCTAGGTAGTAACCACCGATAGAAGCCCATATTTTCCTCGATTAACTTATTACATTTGCCACACATCTCATGAGCTTCGGTACTTTTGGACAGTCCTCGATTCATATTTTATATTGCCATGCATCTCATGAGATTCAGAGTTTTGGGGTGGCAGCGAATCAAGTTGGAGCGTCCACATGTATAGAGCTCCTGCGCAATACAACCTTCACGTTCCCCGCTCTGATTATTAAATTGATTATGCTCTCTTTGAGCCCATGGCTACAATTGCGCTAGAAAAATATCACAACTACAACTTGTTCGATGGGAACAACAAGCACCGTATCTCAACATATCGCACTTGTTGGACATTTCCTCGTCAACCTAGAATAATCAAGAGGAGCACTAAAATATGCAAACTTTATCTCTAGGAGATGCTTATCGATAGAAATGTCATTCTTTTCCTTATGGATTGAATGATGGGTATTTTTCCCTTCAGGCTCCCTTTTGCACAAGAGAAATATCGCTTTCCCTCACAGGTTTGTAAAAATTTCTCATTTCCCACCCCGGTTTTCAGTTTCACCTTATTTCTCCAAAATAGTTAAATTCCCTTTCCCATATCCATACATTCAACAACTGGAAAATAAATTTTGCTAAAAACACAAATTCTGGAACTATTACAGAATGCTAGAAAATGCAGAAATAAATATCAGCACATACAAACAATCATTCAACACATTTAAACACAGTGATTTTTGGTCAAGGTGACCCTAGAAAAACCCCCTACAACTCTTGGGAAAAACTAGTTCGAAAGCTCCTTCTTATTTCTGGAAAATGCTTTTTACAGTGAGAAATATTTAGCAAAAAATCAACAAGCAAACTTTTACAACTTATCTAGTTTTCTATGCCTCACAGCCAACTGGAAAAATTTGCAAACATCAAAACAGAACAACAATAAATGTTGTACGGCCTCCTCGATTTTTGGGCCCAATTTCAACCTTAAATGTTGTTGTACGGCCTGCCTAGAAAAGCATGCAAGATGCCATAAATACGCTGTACAGATTTCCTCGATTTCTTTGCAGAAAAGAAACCATTAGTACGGTTGTACGGATTTGCCTTGATTTGCATGCCAAGGTATAACCACTTGTTGTACAGATTTCTGCTCCTCGATTTCTGTGCACTTGCTGTACGGATTTCTAGAAAATTGTGCCCAAATTTTGCCTTTCACTGTGTGCTCACTCAGCTGTACGGATTTGCTAAAATGCTGCCTTGGAATGTGTGCCAAGTTGTTGTCTCCTTCTCCTCCCTGTCTAGAAATCTCCCTTGCTCTCTTGCTCTCCTTCTCTCAATCTTCTCATGAAAGAATGAATGACCTTTTCCTCCTTTAATCTAACCCTAAGTGACTTTTGGGTAATCCCTAAATCCAATCGATGAAATAGATTGAGATCTAGGGCTGAGATTAAATGTTTATTTAAATCTCACTTTCTATTTTTTAATTCACCCCACTTTAATAAAAACCCACTTAGTCATTTATTTCCAAAGTCACTTTTCCTTTCTAATTTTACATTGACTTTATTAAAGTCGCTTTAAAATTAGACTTTAGTAACTTTATTAAATTCTTTTGGACACTCTTCCCTAGGCCAAAGATCAAAGCCTTAGGGAACCACCTGTCCTCTGGTACCAAATTTCAACAAGGTTATCGCATGGGCCAACTAAATACATCTTATCTCCCCATGAGAGTTTGAGTTTGTAAGGAGATATGTTTTGAATATTCGAGCTACAATGCAATTGATTGATGTGGTCAGGGCATGTGTCTCCATTAGCAATTACTTCATGCACCAGCATATGGGAGAATATTCTTCTATGTTGGGCGGATTGGAGACACACAAAAACACGTGTTATATACCCAAAACTGAAAAGGAGAGGTAGGGAAATAAAAAGAACTAGTACAAGATAAGCCAACCTCCATATGCCTAGGTCTAATTATAGAGATTTTATATTTTCTCTTTTTTGCCTTCCCGTCACATTGCTCCGCTTTTGGATCAATTGTAGCTATTGCGGCTTCACCAATCGATGATATTTATGAACCTCTTTAGGGACGAATGCTTAAAATGTTGCAATAGTTTATTGTACAAATCTTCACATACGAAGAGACATTTGGCTTATATTACCAAAAAATGCACCTAGAAATATACTACTAGTGATGTTTTAGTAACTTACAGACATTGGATTGACACTCTGCATACTGCAATATATAAATTGATTAAAATATTTGGTAAAGAATATTATGAACACAATATACTTACAAGACCACCAAAAATCTTCAACCATTTGAGAAACGAAGGGAGCAATGTTTCGCAAATGATGTCAACTTAATATATGAATATATACTCAGCCATGGTGAGCCTCAACCTGGACGACACCATCAAGGTGTCCATGACACACTCTTTCGAGGCCTTCAAGTCATCCTTACTACCTCGTAGTGGATATTTAATGAAAAAACATTGGCTTACATGAAGCAACTCTTAGACTTCTTTCAGCGATGCACGTGCCCTTTTTGGTTAATCTATACCTCTCTGTCGGCTACATGAGAAACTGACCAATGTCCCTTTGGACTATGCTCTCTTCTGACCAAACAATGGCGTGGTCGATTCCAAGGCCAACATACACTATGACAAAGTTTTTCTACGCCCATATTGACGTCGAGTAGTATTTTAATTCTATTCAATGAATATCATATCTACCACAATTTGATACCACTGTTGCAAATTAATTCAACTTCTATTAAGAATCATGTACATATAAATGAAACATACAAACCGTTGGTTTCAACTTCCATGGTTTCATGGACATGCAGTAATCGTCCACCATAACCCCAACAAATTAGGTGTCTAACAACAACTTTGAACCTTGCCGCAAGTCCGAGCCACAAAATATGGCGGAATTGAATTTGAGGTTTCGTCTATCCTCAAGAGTAAAGTAGAGAAACAAACTTAACTGACCAAATTTCAAGAGGAGGTTCTATGCACGAGTTGGACGATGATTGTAGCTAAGCGTTTGGAATTGTGATTTCAGCAATAGATGAAGATGTTTAGACCTTATTTTGAGATAGCCATATGCCGCACTCGGAAGTCTCTTTTGCAACCAAAGGTGCGAACTCATGGGTGGATTGAGTAGGTTGTTTTGAATGTAGATTTTAGGGCTTCATTTAGGATTAGATATAGAGCTATCTTGGATATTTTGCACCAATGTAATGCATTTGTGAAATGTTTATGATAACATTTGTGGGTTTACTAATGGCCCCTTTTTCGATATCTTGGTGTACCTCTTTATGGGCATTATTGTATTGTATGAATGTGACATAATATTGTAATATGACAATAATAATGTGATGATTGGACTGTTACACGTGAGAGGGAATGTTAATTGAAGATTGGTCATTATACTTGTGTTTTGATTACATGTTGTATTCCACAAACATAATATATCTAACATGTGAATAGAAGTGCTAAGAGTGTAATCTGGGAGGCAAATACTCGTAAGTTGGTCATTGCAACTTTAAGGAACCTCGTCGATGTCTCACGCTTAGAGAGGGCCTCGACACGCTGTAATTCGAGGAACGCTCTAGGGTATTACACAGTGAAAGCTTTTAAAAATGATGAAAAAGTTGCCCCAGAGAAGTGGAAAGACTAGGATGAGAGAAGGGTTAACCCTTGCCTCCATGATTGCTCCCTTTTTTCATCTATACACTTAGGATGATGGACCTCCATCAAGTGGTTGCATGGCCATGGCACCTTTTCGTGAAGACCTTCCCCTCCATTCCCATTATAATCACAAGAACCTATGGATTGAAGGGTTGACCTAGGACATGTGACCTCCCCTTGGGGGCTAGAAAAAAGCAATAGGGTTGATTATCTAGCCATCCTTAACAAAATTAGGGAACACTTTTATGGGACTTATTCTATTGAGATATTTGAAGGTGATCTCAATTTCAGTTGTTATTACGTCCTTAACAATTAAGCGTGGTCCACTATGATGCATCTATTATCATTGTGCCTAGTGATTGGTGCAATTTGTTGTGTATCTTGAGGTTGTTGTAATCTAAATGTTACCAAAGTACAAGATAAGGATGCTTTCACATGTCACTTATCTAATCAAACACACCACACCTTGCAGGGAATGAAGCACTCTTTGCAAGAAAGTAAATCGCAAGGAAGGTGAATCACAATTGAATGAAAGTAAACACACTGATAGAGTAAAACAATAGCCACTAGAGGTGACTTGTTCAAGTATGATGATATTCTTCATTGTTGTAACATTTATGCAATAACACATGCTTATTATGAAAATGTGATTAATAAATAATTTTAAAATAAGGCCTATAAATCAAGAAATAAGATTCACGCAACTCTTGATCTATAAACTACTACCGTGCTAAAAATTAGGCAAAAATAAGCTACAAATGACTTGCAACAATAACCAAAATTTCCAGAAACACAAATCTGCACGACATTAATTAGACAATCAATTACCCATGAAGCTAATGCCTGAAATGTATAGCTTGGAGTTGTAGCAATAATTAGTCAATAGAAATGTGGCATAAGAGTGTTATTGTAGCAAAAGGAAAATAATGGAGTTGCAACCAGAGTGATTAACTACAAATTAATATAATTATAAACACAAAATATAAGCTAGTGCTACAAGCAGTACCAGGCTAAGGAGGGGCCCTGCCTCCATAGACAAGGTAATATTAAATCTTCAATTCAATATAATACGAGAACACCATCGAATAATTGGAGCAAAAGACACTTTTCATTGTAGGAATGTAGAAATTACACAATGTGTTTCAATACTTTTTCTTTCCCCTAAGGCTTTGAAGGAATTCAAGTATTTATACAAAATGTTAGCATATAAATTGAGTTAAAGATCGGATAGCCAACCTATAAGAGAATCGGGTAGCTCATCCTTCAAAAACTCTTTCTTGAATTTGGTATGCGGTTAACAAATGTTAACTCGGATTAATTGGGAGTCATTAGTATGTGAGTTGTCCTCCTTAATCGCTAACCCACTTGCCTATGTCATCTTCTATCGTGGGAAACTTGTGTTGACTGTATAGTTGAACCATTGCACAAAGATTTGGCATGATATGTCAGATTTGTAACAACGAGAGTTGTGGAAATAGGAGTTGCAATAAGGAAAAACGTAGAAAATTGAGCAACAAAGTGGCAACACAAGAGTTGTAGTATCTTCATTGGATCATACGTAAGTTGCAGCATCATTATCTCTGTAAGTGTCAATGCCAGAGTTGCAACAATGATGATTATAATCGGAGTTGCAACAACTGCGTACTATATCTAGAGTTGTAGCGCCTATAGGAAGTTGCAACAACTACGTACTAGATCCAGAGTTGTAGCGGCTACAGGGGGTTGCAACACTTGGAATGCAATGGCGACACTTGCACATGAGAGGAATGTTAATTGAGTGTTTGGGCATTATACTTGTGTTTTGATTACATGTTGGATTCCACACACGTAATATATCTAACATGTGAATAAAAGTGCTAGAAGTGTAATCTGGAACCTCGTCGGTGTCAGACACTCAGAGGGCGTTGACGCGCCTTTACTCCAGAAGTGCTTTGGGGGCATCAAATTTTTAAAGATTTTAAAAAAGAAGAAAAAGTTTCCTCAGAGGGATGGAAAGAGTAGGATTAAGGATGGGTTAACTCATGCCTCCATGGTTGCTCCCTCTTTGCATCTATACAGTAAGGATGATGGATGTTTATCAACTGGTCGCATGGCCATGGCACCTTGCCTTGAAGTCCCTCCCCTCCATTGTCATTATAATAGGGCTGATTATATAGCCATCCTTAACAAAGTTAGGGAACACTTTTATGGTTCTTATTCTATTTAGCTATTTGAATGTGATCTCAGTTTCAATTGTTATTACACCCTTAAAAATTAAGTGTGGTCCACGGTGATGCATCTATGAACATTGTCCCTAATGATTGCGAATTTCACCTTATCTTGAGATGGTTTTGCTAGGTGGTTTTTTATATGTGAGTTTAGGCCTTTGAGAGCTTATAATAGTAATATTTTTGTAAATGTGAAAGGATATACATCATATAAATAGAGGATCCCTTCCCGATTTATAGTTGGGGACATTTTGACTTGATGTTTGTGGATGAAAATTTAGGGTTAGAGTCCTTTTTCCTTTTAAATGCAAATCTAACTCTTATTATGGTGAGTCCTCACCGAATAGTGTTGACGTCATCCTAATCTATTTTGTGCTCTAGAAACCCTAATTGTAGCCAAGCTTCAACTTGACGCCTTTATGAGGGCTTACCCTTTTCATTTTGTTGATCCAATCATTAAATATACTCTTTATATCACTTCTACATGTCTAGGTATTCCTTCATAATTAGATATCAATAAACCCTAGCTTACGCACATCCTTGTTCAGTGTAGGGTTAGTATACTAAAAGAATTGAGCCCATTCAATGATTAAGGTATCTTTCCCTAGGCCAATTATATCACCTAAGAGCGCTCTAACTAGTGACATGTCTTTTAATTATCCTCCGAATAACTCGGGAAGACAACCAAAAGTATTCTCATTTAATTGTCAATCTTGGATTTGTTTGAAACTTGTGAATTGTTGTGCATTGTATGTGCTAGTGCACTTTATTGTGTGTGTTGAGGTTGTAGTAATCTAAATGTTACCACAATACAAGATAATGATTCTTTCACATGTCACTGATCTAATCAAACACACCACACCTTGCAAGAAATGAAACTCTTTGCAAGAAAGTAAATCACAAGGTAAATAAGGTAAATCACAATTATATGAAAGTAAACACACTCACAGAAAGTAAACATAATGGCTGCTAGAGGTGACTTGTTCAAGTATGATGATAATCTTGATTATTGTAACATTTACACAATAGCACAAGGTAATGATGCAAATGGCTTATAAATAAATAATTTAGAAATAATGCATAGACATCATGATATCAGTTTCACAAGTTACTTAGATAACTTACTATTAAATCTTTAATTCAATAGATCACGAGAATGCCATCGAATAGTTGGAGCAAAGACACTTTTCATTGCAGGGGTGCAGAAATTACACAATGGATTTTAACAATATTTGCCCCCCAAGGCTTTGAAAGAATTCAGGTATTTATACAAAATGTTAGTATCTAGACTAAGTGAAAAATCAGATATCCAACGTAAGAGAATCATACAACTTATCCTTTTAAAATTCTTTCGAGAATTTGGTATTTGTTAACAAATATTGACTAAGATTAGCCGGGAGTTGTTAGCATGTGAGTTTTCCTCCTTAATAACTCACCCACTTTCCTACGCCATCTTCTTTTATGAGAAACTTATGCAGACAGTATAGTTGGACCATTGCACAAAGAGCGGGCGTGATATTTCGGAGTGGCAAAAACGAGAGTTGTGGCAACAAGGAAAAATGTAGGGAATTCAATAATAGAATGGCAACCCAAAATTGTAGCAGTTTCATTGGGTCACAAGTAATTTGCGGCATCATTATCTTTGCAAGCGGCAACGTTAGGGTTGCAACAATGATGATTGCCATTGGAGTTGTAGCAACTGAGCACTATATTCAAAGTTGTAGTGCTTATAGTGAGTTGAAATGCTTGGAATGTAGTGGCGACACCTATAGAAAGCTGCGCTACTGGAAATAGAGTTGCAACACTTGTTGTGGGATTTTAACCACCGACTTTCACTTTTGTTAGACCATGTTAGTGTGAAATATGGCAGTTTCACATCGTAATGCATAAGAAGAAGTGAAAGTGGTGTAAAAAGAGATTATTCATACCTTCACTAAAAATGTGGTAATCATGGATCCAAAAGGCACTAGGAAGGGATGAAGAATGGTAAAATGATAGAAGAAGGTATTGAATGGGCATTGAAAATATGCCAATTTAGTTACACTTCAACTAAAATACCCTTATAGGTGAATATAGGGGAGCCTCAACTATGGTGAGACTCCACTAAATAGCAGGAGGAAGATTTTTGAGGTGATAATGGGATGTGAGGTGTTTGCACTTGTTTCGGTGGCATGAGTTCTTGTGGAGTTGGCGCTACGATCAGATAAGCTACCTGATGAGCTAATGACACAAGGGGATCCAACAAATTCCATTCTTATGAGAGAATTCACAAGATCACATGATTGATGCAGTGTTAGGAGATGATAATTCTTCACATGATTTGTGCAGTTTGATAAGAGGTTGTTCGATGCTATGGGATGTTATTTTGATGGGCAATCTTCGTGAGGACGCAACATCTTGGTGATAGATGTATTTCTAGGGGGTTTATTGTTTAGGACGACAACATCTTTGAAGTGGGGGAGAATGTTAGGCCCTTAGGGTTGAGGGCCCACAAGCACAACGAGTTGGGTGAGTCGTGTCATAAGCACCGATAGGAATCACACCATTTGTGATGATTGTGCGACATTTTGGGGTTTCTCAATCGAGCGAGTCGAGACGGTTGAGATGAGCACGCTCATGATCAAGTTAGATGGTTGAGACAAAGTGCTCGAGTGCAATGACTTGAGTGGGGATGAGTTGGCTTAAGTGTTGAGCTCTCGCCCAAATTTGAGGTTTCTTATATAATGGATCACGTCAGTTAGTTCGTGCCGACTGAGCCCACACATCACCACATTGGTGAATTCACGATGCATTGGGTCGAGTTCATGAGAAAGGAGGTCGGAAACAATATTTTTTGAGTCAATTGGAGTCGATTGGTGAGATGTGAAGGGTTGGCCAACCAAAGAGACGTGTTGGTTGGATGAGACACATCCCTTTGTGTGGCCATATGATTCATATATACTGAGAGCTGTGCAACTGAGTTGGAAGGCAAGAAACAAGCTTTGGGAGTCAAGTTCGCAAGGAAAGGCAAGGCACGAAGCAATATGCAACTGTTGGAGTCATTGTTGGAAATGAATTCAACTTCTATTAAGAATGATGTACATATAAATACAACATACAAACCGTTCAAATCAACTTCCAAGGTTTCTTGGACATGCATTAACCATCCACCAAAACCCTAATGGTTTAGTTGTCTAACATTCCCAACCTTAATTTGAAGGGGTTTTAATGACTGCAAGAATATACCTAAAGTGCAAAAATGCATGGCATCCAATGGCGGAATGAGCTCTTTGAAATGGTGTTTTTTAAGGATGATAACAAACCAAATGGGAGAATTTGAAGTCTCTATTCGTGGTGGTTTAAGGTCGATCACCAACTCTAGGCCTAAGGCTCAAAGAAGTTCTTGGAACTATTCCAAATATTGATAGAAGATGAAGTCTTCTACTAGTGGAAGTTCTCCTTGATAATGGTTTGAATATGACTAGAAATTGTGTAGCAGAAAGCAAGGTCTTCTGTCGGTGGTGGTTTAAGGATGGCCACCAACCAAAAAGCATGATCATATAAATTTGTCTCTGGCTACGAACTTGAATCTAGCTAACTCTAGCTCAAGGCTCTCATAGCAAGCTCTGGTTCAGGTTATGGCTCAAGCTCTTTTGATAAACCTTCGAAGTCAATAGTCGAGAACAAATTTTGTGGTATGACAAGAATATCTTCTTGGCTATTGAAGACCATTGGCAAGAAGCAATCCATCCAAGGTGACTGCTCGTTCTGTTTCAATGACGAGGGTGCTTACCATAATTCTCACAAGGGTGAAGATCAAACCAATGATCTTTCACCTGGCGAACTCTATCACAATGTTTGCATCTAACAATTTGTAGTGCTTGTGGAATAGGAACAATTGAAGATGAACCATCCTGAAGAAATTTAGCACTATGACATTGGATGGGCTTGGAATAGTCCGGGATATGAACGGGCACAACCTTTTCATATTCAAGACCGGTTATTTTCCTGTTATTAACAACTTTTTCCCAAGGTCTAATGATGGGATGTAAAGTGAAGGTTGAACCTCTGCATATTTATGCAAATTTGGAATGACCTCACAAATCTTCTTAATCTCTAACTATTGATGAGAGTAAGATTTAGAAAGGGAGTTGTTCTGAACATGAACCAATTCAGAATCACGACTCTTTTGTTGTAGTTCATCTCGCTAGTATTGAGATTTGAGTTGCAAAAATTCTATCTTGTCTATGTGAGTTGTCCTCCTTAATCGCTCACCCACTTGCCTATGTCATCTTCTATCGTGGGAAACTTGTGTTGAATATACAGTTGAACCATTGCACAAAGATTTGGTGTGATATGTCGGATTTGCAACAACGAGAGTTGTGGCAACATGAGATGCAATAAGGAGAAATGTAGAGAATTGAGAAACAATGTGGCAACACAGAGTTGTAGTATCTTCATTGGATCTTAGGTACGTTGTAGCATCATTATCTCTGTAAGTGGCAACGCCAAAGTTGCAACAATGATGATTATGATCGGAGTTGCAACAAATCCGCACTATATCCAGAGTTGTAGTGCCTATAGGAAGTTTCTACAACTACGCATTATATCTAGAGTTGTAGCGGATATAGGGAGTTGGAATGCTTGGAATGGAGTGGCGACACTTGCACATGAGAGGAATGTCAATTGAGTATTGGGCATTATAGTTCTGTTTTGATTACATGTTGGATTCCACACACGTAATATATCTATGATGTGAATAAAAGTGCTAGAAGTGTAATTTGGGAGACAAAATACTTGTAAGCTAGTCATTGCAACTCCAAGGAACCATGTGCGTGTCGCACACTCAAAGGACTTTGACGCGCTTTTACTTTGGTGGCACTTTGCGGGCATTACATTGTCAAAGCTTTTAAAAAAGAAAAAAAGTTTACTCATAGGGGTGGAAAGAGTAGGATGAGGGATGGGTTAACTCGTACCTCCATGATTGCTCCCTCTTTACATCTATACACTAAGGATGATGGACATCTATCAATTGGTCGCATGGCCATGGCACCTTGCCTTGAAGTCCTTCCCCTCCATTGTCATCATAATAGCATTGATTATCTAGCCATCCTTAACAAAATTAGGAAACACTTTTATGGTTCTTATTCTATTTAGTTATTTGAAGGTGATCTCAGTTTCAATTGTTATTACACCCTTAACAATTAAGTGTGGTCCACTGTGATGCATCTATGAACATTGTGCCTAATGATTGTGAATTTCACTTGATCTTGAGATGGTTTTGCTAGGTGGTTTTTTATTTATCAGTTTAGGCCTTTGAGGGCTTATAGTGCTAATATTTTTGTAAACGTGAAGGGATATACATCATATAAATAGAGGATCCCTTCCTGATTTACATTTGGGGACATTTTGACTGCATGTTTGTTGATGAAAATCTAGGGATAGAGTCCTTTTGCCTTTAAAATGAAAAATCTAACTCTTATTGTGGCGAGTCCTCACCAAATAGTGTTGATTCGTTGACGTCATCCTAATCTATTTTGTGCTCTAGAAACCCTAATCGTAGCCAAGCTTCAACTTGAAGCCTTTATATGGGCTTACCTTTTTCATTTTGTTGATCCAATCATTAAATAAACTCTTTATATAACTTCTAAATGTCTAGGTATTCCTTCATCATTGCATATCAATAAACCCTAGCTTACACACATCCTTGTTCAGTGTAGGGTTAGTATACTAAAATAATTGAGCCAGAGAGAGTGACACAGTAGAAACCAGGGCTCACGCAGGGCCACATAGAGGCAGCCGGGAGCTGGACAGTGCTTCAGAGAGGCCAGCGTTGCTAACGCAGAGGGCCACAAGGCTGACGCAAGGCCTCTTGAGGCTGACGCAGGCCCATTTAGGGTGACGCAAGGTCAGCATTGGGCAGAGAGAGGCTGACGCAGTCCAGATAGGTAGATATTGGGGTTTCTGGGGCAGATTAGAGCTGAGGAGCTACCGGAAGGTTTATCCGGCGTTTCAGACGTGACATTTGTCTCAGACATAGTTGCGGGGGAGTGCCCCCCGGCGCCTGCTCCCAATCCGCGCTCCGAGCGGGAGCAGGTCGGGAGCGCGCTCCCGAAATCGTTCCTGAAATGGGACTGATTTCAGGAGCGCACTTCCTAAAAAAAAAATCGCTCCCTGCCTTTTCGGGAGCGATTTCGGGAGCGTTTTGCCTTTTTTGCAATTTTTTTTGTAGTAATGTTTGAAATGCAATTTTTTTTAAAGAAACAAATAATTTTTGAGTGGGACAGCGTAATGATCAAGTCTAGGCCCTAGTATTGATATGCTATTCATGGTAATGTTAAATTCCTAAAGTAAAAGTGACAATCTCCTTAATATTCATTTTCATCCTTTTACTTAAATTTTTAACATTACCATGGAATGACTCAGGATGTTTGAGAGTGGTTCCGGCCTCATTGGATTTCATATGGAGAAAGTAGAATCTTAGATTTCATTCAAAATCTAGCAGACTTATCAATTTTTCAGGATTTCAAGATTGGGGGATTGCAATGTTTCCATTGAATTTTGTCATGTATTAGGGAATGGAACTCGTATTTAATCAAGAGCACCAATCCCTCTATGTACCTTCATGTTAGTTACATTGGTTTTCGAACTCCTCTATCATGACTGTCCTAAAAATGTACGCATCACTCAAACAAAATCTTGACTTGACATGCTATGCTTGTTCTATCTTATGTTAATGCTTAGAGGGTGATATTAATGACAAAGATCCCTATACAGATACAGAGGTAATGGAAAAGATACCTTTGGATATTAATGCTTAGAGGGTGATATTAATGACAAAGACCCTAATTTTCCAACAAGACCAAAAAATTAGACATTTCTCGTGGTGGCAAGAGGCTCAAGCATAAGAAATAGATAATAGATTTACTTCTCTTTTCTAGT
>APFE031159405.1:0-38548 GCA_000404065.3 Pinus taeda
CACTATTTATATAAGAATCTAACAAAGAAAAGCATCTACTTATATGGCGAATAAACTTGAATGGTGTTAAGGTAAGCATCCTCTTCTTCAAAGGTTGACAATTCTAGGTTTGCTAACTTCTTCACCATTATGGAGACTCTATATCCAATCCCCAACTTCCTCCTCCACTTTAACATAAGTAATAATTTTTCTTTCATCGTAGCCTCCCTCTCATCCTCTCAAATCTCTACCCTAATTTCAGGAGTGAAGTGCAAAAAAATAGTTATTAAATGTTTGATAGTGCATTGGGCTCGTGAGATGGAGGGGAGAGAGTCATTTATTCTTCCCCTCCAACTTCCAAGGCAGATTGGTCTGACCATGTAAGACGGAGAAAAAAGAATAATCTATAAGACTAGGCCTTGAAAAACACTCAAAGAAGAAGGAAAATATGTATAGTTGAAAAAAGGCTTTACCTATTTAGGGAAATCAAAGTGATTATTGGGGCTAAGGGGAAAATAGACATAATGTAGGCTATAGCAAAGGAGACCTTAACCCAAGAACTCCTCCTAAGGAGAGACTAAGACCAAATTTTACACAATCAAAAGTAGTGAACAACTACCATTGAGGAGAGATAAACCAAGAGTACATAGAAAGTGAAAGCCTTAAATATAACACCCTCCACCAGAAATGACAAGAATACAGTTGTAAAAGCAAAAATAAAGAAGAGACTTCATAAGGATAAAGATGAAAAGATGAGGACCTGCCTAGAACTAAAATTTTGCAGGATGGTGCACTACCACTTTGGAACTTGATGCCAAAATAAAACTACTAAAGGCTCCAGCTAATTTTTTTTCCAAATATGCCACCCAAACTTTCTTTATGTGTGATTTGAACACCATCCAAAGGCTTGTACGATAACCAAATCCATCATAATAGAAGGCTACATCACTCCCACCTCTAAGAGCCTCATCAGAGAAGTAAAATCACCATATAAATGAACTATAACAAATTTTATAAGTCGCAAAGATTCTTATTCCTACAAGCCCTCAAAAATATAAACACATTTTTCTTATAACCCAACATCCATGAAAGTTCCATAGCTTCCAATACACTTCCTACAATTTTCCATCAAAGCACTTCAAGTTCTCATAACACCTTTGCAATGATATTTCAATACTAGATCGATTATTATTTCAGACCACCATACTACAATTACCAACTAATTCCTTGGGTGATTGCATGTCGACCCATGATTAAACCTTCTTCACTAAGTCACACGTGCCATAGATCTCCACCAAGCCCAGGTGCCACATCCCATCATTTTTTTTCATATGTGAACCATGGTTACCTGTCACGTGGGGAATGGTCCTACAATGCAATGTGGAGGCATTGTTACTTGAGAGATTATTCAATATTATCATTCCATTAGGAGTTTAGAGGAAGATTAAAAAAAATCATCCCTCATTATTAGCCAATCTATCATCCAACTTCTTTTGTGTCCATTTTAAATACTCCAATATAATTGTTGGTAATTCTAGAAGTAGATATTTCATATTTTTAATCCTTATATAATCCCAATGTTAACCCAAAACCCCCTTATTAAGCCATATAAAGAGTAATTACATTTCAATTGTTATATTTTTATGTATCTTAGAACCCCTCATGGTCCTATTTATTATAATTGTGTCCTTCGTCTCCTATATATATATACTAAGAAGATCTAGTTTTAGGATCAAAACAAGTTGTCTTGTTCATTGTATTTAGCGTAAGTGGAGGTTTTTCCTTCAAATTGTACTGTAAATATTGGTTTCTTATATTTTTTAAGGTGCAAGGATCATAACATTTGTTATCATAGATCTTGATCCTAGAGTTTTATTGCTTCAAACAAGCCTTTGTGGAATTTTCACTATAACATTTTTTTTTATAGGTTTCAGATGGTGAAGCCCAACGAATATTGAAAAGACATCTCAAATAATATTTGGTTTAAGTTTCAGATCTTTTCTTGCTATATTTTTGGAGATATGGTCCAAGGAAGTTAGGGTTTGTAAATGCTCATAAATTTTGTCTCAAACCTATGTCAGTTCAACATTTTCACTATAACCTATTTTTAACACTTTGGACTGTGAAACTTTGTCCACGTTGAAGAAAATTTGTGGTGAACATTTGGTCCAATTTACAAATCTTCATTCAGTATATTTGCAAGATTATGCTCCAAGGAAGTTAGGGTTTGTTTATGCTCCAAAAATCAGTCTCAAATAGGCTAGTTTGGAATTTATGGTATAATTTTTTTTCTGTAAGGCTTCATAAAGTGAAACTTGGACTGTACTAAGGAGAAATCTTGGGAAATAGTTGTTTCCATTTTCAAAAGTTGGTTCGCTATACTTTTGGACTTATATGTTATGGAAGTTAGGGTTTGTGAACAATCATGAAATAAATTTTAAACATAACAACCTGGTATATTTGCTATATATTCTTGTATATAAGTTTTCAGACTATGAAATATTTGGAATTTCTAGAGATGTATAGAGTTACCTCATATACAAATTTTATAGTTATATTTCAAGAAGTGGACACATGGCATGTTATACAAGTTTGCTCATGGGAAGAGGTCAAAAAATAAGTAAGTTTTGGGAAAGTTACTATAACTTTTAGTTGATACATCAAATTTAGTTCACACCTATGGAATTAAAGGATCTACATATGAGAGGATTACAAAAAAAATTCAAATCCAAAATGCCTCAAATACCATTATAGATATATGAATAAAGATTCATCCATTCTGATATCCTCCAAATTAAGGTACGTAACTTACTAGTGACATAATTGTTCATTAGAAGGTCCCCTTTTTTGGGTTGTAATAAAGAGGAGGGATATTATTATTTTCCAGCATGCCTCAAAATAAATCTACTACACCAATTAAATCTATTGAAGTCCCATCCTTGATTCATGAAGAATGTGAAGAATTAGAATTTAGGTTATCTCAATTAGTGAAGAAAGTTAATGAAGTAGATAGTAGTATGTTGAAAAAGGTGAATTTCTCAGGTTCTTGAGAAAAGCCTAAAAGAGAAATGGAAAAGAAGATGAATGAAGATAAGGAAGGAATAGAAAATAAGTTGAATTAAAATAAGGAAAAAATACAAAAATCCATGATGTGGTTATGCAATGAAATCACGATTATAAGGAAAAACATGTTGTTGAGAACCAATCTCATATGGGGAGTATGCTATCACAATTAGAGAGCACAAATTTTTAATCGTAGAACCATGATCATGAATTTTCAATCCAAGATCCACATCATCAAGGCTTCAAGTTAGTACCAAGGAACTACTACATTTTAAAGATTGATATGAAGAAATTTTAATGGAATAATCCTGTAACATGGATTTTTAGATGGAGCAATACTTTTATGTACACCAAATGGCATCCTTACTGATCCAGGAGGATCCGTCATCCAATTGCACAGATGTTGAAAGTGTCGTCATCAGTATTCAGTGTCGTCGTCGCCTCAGTTATGGGTGTCGTTCAGTTTCGACAATGTTGGTTATGATCAAGTTGTTCAATTTTACCAAGATTGGTCGACAACATGTGTTTTTTCGTTTGACTTTGTAGGTTTGACGTGTCAACATGGGTGTCCTCTGTGGCATAGGTTCATCATTCGGGTTGTCGTTGCAAAGATAGCTGGAGTCAACGATGTGTGTGAGCTATCGTCGTAGTAAAGGATCAATATCGTCATGTCGACGATAAGTAGGTGGGTTTAGGTCACATTGTTACGAAAGATTGTAAAAGGGTTTTTAAAATTCTAGAACTAAAACCCTAAATCCTACACCAAAGTCCTATGTACAAATCCTACAACATTCCCTAAGCTACATCCATGTATTAATACCATGTGTCAAATCCTGTACTAAACACTTTTTCTAGTAATAAACCATGTATTAGTCATAAACCTATTTCCTATGTTAAACCCTAACCTAAAACCTACCGTGTATCCCTATGTATTAATACATTACAACCATAACTCTAACCCTCGGCCTTTGAAAATATGTTAAAAACATCACAAAACATAATAAAACTTTATGTCATGTCCTTAATCGCAAATTGTAGACTGCGTTGGAAGTGTGCCATATGAGTGGGTATGATATGGGAGTGATCTTGATGCAAAGAGGAAGGCTTGTATGCTACCATTGTGAAGTATTTCATTGGGAAGTTCTTAACTACCCTACGTATGACAAGGATCTCTATGCCCTAGTGCAAGCTATAAATAAGTGGAAGCACTATTTGATGGGAAAGAAGATGGTAATCCACATAGATCATCAACCATTATAGTACTCACAGGCCCAAAGTAAGTTACAATAGACTAGGCATTACAAGTGGGTGGAGTTTCTACAATAGTTTCATTTAGTGATCAAGTATAAGGACATCATAAACAAGTCAAACAACATGCTTTTAAGGCCACTCACATCGAAGATAATAGCTTTGGGAACTCTAATGCACATGGAGCCTTTCACTCATGATGTATAAAGAGAAGTATATTCAGAGAATGAGGACTTGAAGGAGGTATTTCAATAGTTCCACCTGCAAACTCATGTGCACAATGGTGACAACATACTTGGCTACCATCTCTATTTATGGTTATTTCATTCAAGCACATATGAAAAGAAGTAAATGGAGATAAAATCAAGTTGAACACACATTAGAAGTACAGGGGAGATCAACTCAACTCTTCTATATAATCTTAAATGTCAGGAAAAATACATGTAATTTGTTTTCCTCAAATGAGGAGTGTTGATAGTAGACCAAATATTTACCTTGGAAATTAGTACCTTGATACAACCCTAGTGGGAGGAGCCTTTTGGGTTTAATGAGTCTTTTATGAAATGTTAATGGCGAAATTGATAATATGGTTACATGCATTATCATGACAACTTTTACAAAGGTTATAATTAGGAACATGTTATATTTTAATAAGGGATTTCTCCAAGCTTAAGTCTGTGAAATTTAAATACAAATTGGGTTAACTCATTAAAATGGTTTCCACAAGGTTCTAGAAGGCGAGGGAATTTTAGAAACTCGACTAGGTTATGAATAGATAAATGGATGAAAACGAGGTGGAGGAGGAACATGAAGACCAAGTCATCTTTGTAATTCATTAATGGAACGAAAAATGTCTTAAGTGGATTTTCAATTTAAGTGGAATTTTAGGAACTTCGTGATCTGAAATGAGGGTTTGAACATCTTGTCATGCTTACAAGAAACTCCACTCCAAATCTTAAAAAATAAGACCTAGCTTATGTTGACAATTGCGGAATTCTGTGTTTTTTGTTTTAAATTGTTTAAGTGCTTTAACTTGATTTGTTTCTTCTGATATTAAACACATATATCAAACATATAATGCAACAAATAAACATCACACATAACAACAAATTTAATAGGGAGTTCAACCCGATCTCGTGGGCTACGTCTCTGTGAGCTCTTGTCAATTTGACTTGGCTCTTTGGGATTATGGCTTGAATTATTTTACAAGTTCTGCACTCAAATCCAGAGGTTACTGAACTGTACCAATGGGCTTAGAAAACCATCTATATCCCTGTCATGCCTGTCGTCATTATGCAAGCAGATCTAGTCTCCCTTGGACTTGGTTCCTTCAGCAGGTGCACTAAGCTTCCTCGAGCTTCTTAATGGCACAAACTCCTTCATAATGCTTCAAATGTATCTAAAACCTCTGCTACTATCTCCAGAACATATCTGAAATCAACAAGTGACTGTTCATTTTCTCAAAACAAGCACTGCATCGCCGATCTAGGCCTTCCTCCACGGTTGGCTCTAGGCTGCCTAAAACTTCCCTTCAGCATCTCGGCCTTTAGAAGTATCTAAATGCTTCTAAAAAGTCCTTAATTGGATTCAAAAGGTTCATTACAGTCAGGAACGATTATTTGTTTGCTGAGAATGGATACGAGTAGCTCCCGCAACAGCCTCCAACCCCTGGTGACCTTAAGCTCCAAAATCTCCCTAGATGAAAATTTCCTTGAAGAGGCTTCCTCATCTTCTCTGGACTGTTCCAATGGCTTCAAAAGGCCCAAATTAGCCTAGGTAGACTCTTGTTTCACTCTCTTAGGTCGAAAATTGACTCTTCGGTTCACTTAATCAATTTCTCCTAGTTTTCCTCTACCAAATCTAGAACTGGCAGTTTAATTGGAGTTAAATTTGGCGAACTACACCAAATTTGGAAGTCTGCCAAGCTAAACCACTAGCTGACCGTTACCGTCGGCGGAAACATCTGGAAGGCACGCACATGGGGGGATTTATCCGACGGAGGTTATGTTAATGCACTAATGGTGGAGTAATCGTTAGCGGAAACGGTGGCATGTGAACAGACTTTGGGACCACTAGCGGTTGGCAGTTAACTGTAACCATCAGTGTAGACGGCAGCATGTGACCTCACTTCCGGGACCACTTTTGGGTAAGACCATTGGCGATCTATTCCCAAACCACAAACCATTACAGTTTAAATATAATCGCGGAGCATAGATTGTTAAGAAACAACTTGTAGCAAAGACAATTAGAGCGCTTGTTTGCCCACGGGAGGTCACAAGTTCAATCCCGCTTGACCCAAAATATATTTTGCCATAACAATTCAGGGCCACATGACAGCCTCTGGGCTTGCCATGTGTCGGCTCCTGATTGGTCCATACAGAAGGAATATTCCAGTGAATATTCTAGAGAATATTCTAGGGAATATTCCAAGGAAAATTCCTTAGGATATTTTTTTTAATATTTCCAAAAATCAAATTATTCGTGAAAATTATAGTTTACTGGACATTTTTAAAATGCGATAACTCCTCCATACGGTGTCCATTTTTCGAACCGTTCATGGTGCCGGAATCAGGAAGATGAGATCTATCGAGTTGTTCAGGTTCAACACTCTTTCGAACACTTTGAAATTTGAGCTATCATCAAGGTTCTGGATCAATATCTGATCACTCCTCCCCATTGGGAATATTTTAGACCCCAAAAGGCTGATATACTAATCTAAACAATAGATGAGAGTACAGTACCCTCTTCTTCCAACCTTCATACACTTTCCTACATGGCGGGTGCCTTTGAACCAAAACTCAAAGGTAGTCAACACTTCCCTTCCTAGATGTGCTTGTCCTCCGATCAAGAACTGTCTGCCTTGAACTCATTCAGAATTTACAAAAGGTAGTTGAACATCGCTTCCAAGCCACTTCCATGAAAAATTCACAAATGTAACCATGGCGACTTTTGCTGCTGCAAATCTTCTTCTGTAGACGATGTCGAAAGAAGAAAACAAACTTGATGAAATAAATTCTTGATTCAACAAAAGAAACAACTTTCACATCATGTGAATCATCATCATGTATTTACATCTCGTTTACAAATGATTGACTAAATCACAAGTCGACAAAAATCATGCCTTTCAAACATTTGACCCTTCAAGTCAAGCATGTACAAAAAGAATTTAAACGATGCTTTTACAAAGATGAAACACTTCATCATTATCTCCCTTTTACAATCTTGGAGATCAAATCAACTCTTCCAAGTCGACATCACATTACATGCATGTTTAAACAAAACAATATGATGGTCAATATCTTTCCATCAAGTCAATTACATACATTTTAAATACAATGAAATCATTAACATCCCTAGGTTCATACATTCCATTCTCATGCATGTATTCGATTCTTCAACTTTTTCTTAAGCACAATCATAAGTACAAGATCCCCGATCACATGTACATGTACTTTCAAAACTGAAATTAATATAATTTTGTTACAATAAAGCGAGTCCCATACTCAACTTTTCCATCCCGCAACTTGCATTCCATTAGCAAATAAATGCATATAATCAAAAGACATGCAACTTTAATTGGATAAGAATTCTAACCACTTCTTACCAATCCATTTCAAAGGCGCTTGCTTTAACTGCACATCGACATCAACAGGTGGATCATCTTGACACATATCAATGATGGAAACTTCCTTTCCATTCTTGTCATACTCTTTCTCCACTTTCTGCAAATTTTGTGGAAGCATTTTTGGATTCAAATTCCAACACCTTTCAGCAATATTTCCTTGCTTATGGAAATAAGTACAACACATGTGCATCTTTCTAACAACATGATTTGCATTGTTCAATGGAAATTTGGCTTCTTGCCTCCTTTCCCTCAAAAGTTTCCTATATGTGGCCATTCTTTTCCAACATCTAGAAACACTGTGTTTAAACAAGCCACAAAAAGAACATGCAATTCTTTTCCAATGCTTATGTGTAAATTTATCATGCTTTAAATTATCAAAAGAAGTGTGATGGAAATCAGATTTATACCTTTCTCTTTCACCTTCATTACCTTCATGAGGAGGTGAATCAAATGAAGAAGCAACACCCTTTGGAACACCATCAATCCCTTCAATGGTTTTAGAGCTTTCACAACTCTCTTGTTCAAATGCATGCTTATGAACATCTTCTTCCTACAAAGTATGTTTCAAACTATTGCATTCCTCATGAATACAATATTTACAACCTTGACGTAGAGAACCTCAAATGGAACTTCTTCTAGGAACTGTTTCAATTGCCTTCATGGCAGCTTTAGAACTTTCTCTATAAGATTATCGATAGCCAAGACCCAAATACTTAAGCCTTTCCTCAACCATTATTGGCTCAACAATGCCCTGTGCATTTTTGCCCAATCCTTTTCCTTCATAGCCCATTTTTTACATCAACTTGGACCATATGCCTCTTGTATGTTTTTCAAAAGAACCAACATAAACATTCTTCGAAGAATTTGAAGATAAACTAGGATTGTTTACCTCTTCTTCAAGTTCATACTTGACTAAGGCTTCTTTAGCAGCAAGGACCCATGTCTCCAACTCATGCATCCTTTCTAGGTTCATATTTGCAATATGAAGTTGGCTCTCCATTTCCTGCAATTTTTCAGAAA
The DNA here is from genome assembly GCA_000404065.3 of Pinus taeda. Taxonomy (NCBI): domain Eukaryota; kingdom Viridiplantae; phylum Streptophyta; class Pinopsida; order Pinales; family Pinaceae; genus Pinus; species Pinus taeda. Next base: position 8,936 of record APFE031159405.1, read on the forward strand.
GCAACTGCTTCTCTTCCTTCATGGAATTCAACTGCTCTCAAAGTTTAGTGCTCTTCCTTTCATCCTCATACATTTCTCTCACCATATTCATCATGATGAAAAATTCTTGCTTCAAGCCTTCATCAAAGAATCTTGTGAAAGAGGAGGATTTGGCAAACTCACTTGTAGAAGTTTTCATTATAAAAATGAACAAAATAACTTCAACAAAATTCAGAATCTATTAACAAATTTCTGAACCAAATGACTACACCAAATGACTACACAGTCAATCTCTTATTCATACAACCCTTTTGCAAAAAGACCTCTTATGCTTCAAGGATTTCCTTGAGGCCCTTGGGGTAAGGAAAATGCCTTCAGCCCTTCTTCCTTCTTGTCCTCTCCTGGACTTAGCTAACAGTAGCTTTCCCTTCACCTTTGCAAACTCAAACAATAGTCAGTTTACAAACAATCAATTAATAAAATTTGATTGTCTTGCTTAAACACCTTTCAAGTCAAACAAGCAAATAGATTTCTTTGTCAATAAAGCAACCTACTTTGATACCATTTGATCTGAAATGAGGGTTTGAACGTCTTGTCATGCTTACAAGAACCTCCCACTCCAAATCTTAAAAAATAAGATCTAGCTTATGTTGAAAATTGCAGAATTATGTACTTGAAACATGTGTATGTGTTTGTTTGTTTTAAACTGTTTAAGTGCTTTAACTTGATTTTTTTCTTCTCATATTAAACACATATATCAGACATATAATGTAGTAAATAAACATCACACATAACATCAAATTTAATAAGGAGTTCACCCCGATCTTGTGGGCTACGTCTCCATGAGCTCTTGTCAATTTGACTTGGCTCTTTGGGATTATGGCTTGAATTCCTTTACAAGTTTCACACTCAACTCCAGAGGTTACTGAACTAAACCAATAGGCTTAGAAAACCATTTATATTCCTGTCATGGCTGTCCTCATTGTGCAAGTAGATCGAGGCTCCCTTGGACTTGATTCCTTCAGCAGGTGCACTAAGCTTCCCCGGGCTTCTTAATGGCACAAACTCCTTCATAATGCTTCAAATTTCTCTAAAATCTCTACTACTATCTCCAACACATATCTGACATCAACAAATGACTGTTTATTTTCTCAAAACGAGCACTACATCCCCGATCTAGGCCTTCCTCCACAATTGGCTCTAGGCTGCCTGAAACTTCTCTTCAGCATCTCGGCCTTTAGAAGTCTCCAAATGCTTCTCATAACACCTTCATTGGATTCATAAGGTTCATTACAGTTAAGAACAATTGTTTGTTTGTTGAGAATGGATACGGGTAGCTCCTGCAACAGCCTCCAACCCTTGGTAGCCTTGAGCTCCAAAATCTCCCTGGGTGAAAATCTCCTTGAAGATGGCTTCTTCAACTTCTCTGGACTATTCCAATGGCTTCATAAGGCCCAAATTAGCCTAGGTAGACTCTTGTTTCACTCTCTTAGGTTGAAAATTGACTCTTTAGTTCATTTAATCAATTTCTCATAGTTTTCCTCCACCAAATATTGAACTGGTAGTTTAACTGGAGTTAAATTTGGCAAACTGTGCCAAATTTGGAAGTTTGTTAAGCTAAACTGCCGGCTGACCGTAACCTTTGGCGGAAACATCTGGAAGGTGCGCACATTAGGGGGGTTTATCTGGGCAGTGGCTATGTTAATGTGCTAACGGTGGAGTAACTGTTAGCGGAAATGGTGGTGTGTGAACAGACATCAGGACCGCTAGAGATTGACAATTAACCATAACCATTGGCGCAGACGGCGGCATGTGACCTCGCTTCTGGGACCTCTAGCGAGTAAGACCACTGGCAGTCTATTCCCAAACCACTAATCATTACAGTTTAAATATAAGCACGGACCATAGATTGTTAAGAAACACCCTGTAGCAGAGATGGTTAGAGCACTTGTTTGTCCGTGGGAGGTCATGGGTTCGATCTCGCTTGACCCAAAATATATTTTGCCATAACAATTCAAGGCCATGTGGTGGCCTCCGGGCTTGCCACGTGTCGGCTCCTAATTAGTCCATCCAAAATGAATATTCTAGCGAATATTCTAGAGAATATTCCAAGGAATATTCCTCAAAAAATTCTTTTTTTAATATTTCCAAAAATAAAATTATTCTTGAAAATTGTAGGTTACTAGATATTTTTAAAATTCGATAACTCCTCCATACGGTGTCCATTTTTTGAACCGTTCATAGCGCCAGAATTAGGAAGATGAGCTCTATCAGGTCATTCAAGTTTGACACTCTTTCGAACACTTTGAAATTTGAGCTATCATCAAGGTCCTGGATCAATATTTGATCACTTCACTAAGTTGTCAATAGATAAATGGATGAAAAGGAGGTGGAGGAGGAAGACCAAGTCATCATTTTAGTTTATTAATGGAAATAAGAATGTGTTAGGATTTTCAAATTTTCCATATGGATTTTGTTTGGGTTGATAGTGTCATTTCTTAGTTTAAACTTTCATTAAACTTTGTTATGTTTATTTCACATCTAATTTTTAGTAAAATATTTAGTTAAATAGTTAATGGTCTTGTTGTATAAAAAACTTTCATTAATTTATATGTTTATATGAAAAAATGGTGGAGTAAGAGAAACTCATCATTGTAATTTATTAATGGAGCTAAGAATGCGTTAGGATGTTTGGATATTCCATATGGATTTTGTTTGGGTTGATAGTGTCATTTCTTAGTTTAAACATTGTTATTTTTTTTCATATTTAGTTTTTAAAAAGAAAAATCTTTAAATAATTAATGGTCTTGTTGTATAAAAAACATTAATTAATTTATATGTTTATATGGAAAATCTCTCCAAACATTTTGAACAAATTTATATGTCACAATTTTATAATAAAATTGAATGTGCTAAAATAATTTAACAATCCTTTTTAGAATAAAATTGAATTTTTCTAAATAATTTAACAATCCTTTCCTAAAATAATTCTATACATCTAAAATTGAATTTGTCTTAATAATTTAAGATTACTTTCCTAAAATAGTTAAATAATTCTATGCAATAAAGTATGTTACACAAGAGTGTGTGATACACATATAAATTATATATATATATACTAATTTAAGTGTGAATTGTCGATAAAAAAAAAAAAACAAACAAAATAAAATATGTTAATTTTATTTTAATTTTTAAACATAGAGTTATATTAAAAACTTAAAGGATTAGCTCTATTTTCACATGTATTTTTAAAAGACAACACATGGATTTTTTGTCAAATTTTTTTTTAAAAATAAATAAAAATAACAAAAATAAATTAAAATATTAAATTTTAAAAACATTTTTTAATGCCAAACTTCAGTATATTGTTATCACTATTTTTCCCATTTAAATTTTAGTATATATATATATATATATATCAATTTCTTTTGAGGTTGCTTAATACTTTCTTAATATGCCTAAATGGAATCCTAATTTCAAATAGAAGATCATAGTTCATAAAATAAAAATGTGTGAGAAATGTTTTGTCATATTTTTGTTTCCAAGGAAAAAATCGAACTTTTTATAACCAAAATAAAATGTTACATAGTATGTGCCTAAGCAATCATTTTGTTGTATGATTTGCAAATCATAGAGCTCCACAGGATGTGACTATCAGTCTTGTCCAAAAAGCATGGAAGAAAAGATAACCACTGATCTGAAGCATGGGCCTCCTAATATCGAGGAAAACAGCCACTGTCCCCAGCTCAAAAAAAGTGAATAATAGTTTACTATAACATCGGAAAGTCTCCAAGTAAAGAAAAACGTTGCTTACACTTCCCGGGTCTCCTCATAGAGGAAAAACAACCCAAACAGAAAGGAAACAAAACCATAATCAATAGTCTAAAAATTTAACAAGATCATAAAAACGGTGACATGTGAGATAATAACCATATAGTCAGTTGAAAACGAAAGAACAGGTTGTTTTATAGGCCTAAAAAGTCCATAGTAAGAATTGGCTATGTATATGGTGGCTGATCTGACACACAGATCTCTCCCTGGTCCTCGTCCTCTATTCTCCAACTGCCCAAATCTTGTCGCAAACCCTCTTTGGAAAGCCTGTCTATTGCATCATTGTGATCCCTATAGATGTGGCAAAGAGAAAAAACATTAAAGGAGTACTTTAACTGTTTTGTCTCTTCTAATAAAGGTAACAAAATGTAATTTTGACATCTGCTTTGTCCATTGAACCATTTTATAACATTCACTAAGTCCTCGAAGATCTGAACCGTGAAGATGTTCCTATGAATAAGCCAACATAAAAGTAGTTTAAGGGCAGACAACTTTGCAAAATTGTTTGTACTAGTTCCTAGGCCCACTGAGGCTTTAAGGTACCTGTTTTGGTTTATGTGTATTACCAGCCCGGCTCCTGCTCTGTTATTTTGGGAAGCCCCATCAAAATATGCCCATAGTATTCTTTCCTTGATCTGTTCCACTCTAGATTGTCTGGGAGCATTTTTTGTAACAGGGTCAGGTATATTGGTGTATACTGAAGTACATTGTATTGCAATAGCCTCATGAGAGGTGTGCTTATCCAAAAATATGCACCTGTTCCTAGCTATCCAGATGCCCCATGCTATGATGAGGGGTAAATTCTGCATGTTCCCTTCCGGGTAGAGTTGCCACCATTTTTACCAAACGTCTGGGAAAAATTCCTCTTCCTAGACTATGTTCTTTTGGATCAACTTCCCTACCTCCAACCACACCCTTTTAACAAACGAACTTTCATAATCATTTTTACATAGCGAGCATCTCCCAAGTCCTGACTTGTATCTGGCTTGTAGAGTGTCCCATGTTGGAACCTTCTGCTTGAGTATGCACCAAAAGAAAAGTCTAGCTTTTGCAAGACTTTTTAGCTTCCACAAGTGTTTGGCCCACCATTCCGGGTTCCCCCATCCTTTCTTTGACATAAGGAATTTGTATCCATATTTCGGAGAATAAGATCCGGAATCTGAATGAGCCCATACCAATTAATCCGGTTTCTCAATCTCACATAAATGTTTTGTCATATATATATATTTAATGAAATTTTTATTATAATATTTTTAATATATTTAATAAATATGAATAGAAAGAAAAATATAATACTTTATGACAAAATAAATAGAACTTTTTATATCAAAATTACAGAATTTAAATTTTAACAATATATCAAAAATTAATTTAAAACAAAAATATCAATAATTTAAAAATATCATTATTATTTTAAATAACATCTATTAATTACAATTTTTTCATAATTTCACTTCTTAACTTAATTCTACTAATTATATTATTATTATATTATCAATTAACTTTCATATTCTTGTCAATCCCAAAAAGAAAATAATCAATCGTGTACGAAAAAACCATAATAGAAGTATTCAAATTAAAAAATGAAAGAGTTCAAAGAAAAAAAATTACCCTACATATCCGCTATCAAATAAATTACCTTACATTTCGCCTATCAAATTTTTCCTTACCTTAATAATCATTATTTAATATTTTAGAAATATATATATGATTTAAGATTATCTTTAATGATATTTGGTTTATAAATAGTTTAAAGTTTAGTTGAAACTCATGGTAATTTTTTTATTTTATTTTATTTGACAACATAGATTGATTCTCAAGGAAATATGCTTAACATATGTTTTTTCTGAATGATTATCAACTACTATAATGTGACCGTAATGTGTTAGAGAGTTTGTTAAAATGCATTAACTTTTAATAAGCAAGGTGCCTCCTTCCCACCAATTTCCTAAAAAAAATTGAAATTATTCTAATTCTAATAAATTCATATTTAATTAAACGAGAAAATTGATATAAATGTATTTTATTTAATAAAATGTATAATTCATTTTTCCCAAATTAAAATTGAACCTAACCTTTTTATTATTTTTTGTCAAATTTCTACGTAATCTCTGCACATCACCTTTTTTTTATAATTTTTTTGTTGTCAAAATTCTACTCACGGTCTTTACACCACCGACTAAAGTTCCGCTCAGTTGCTTTACCCACATCAAGGAACCCCACCACACTTTACTATTTCTACGTAAAAACAGTATTCAATTCACTTTATAGCTCTAGTGCCCACCCACTCACCGAAGCCTAGCCTAACCGTTAGCCCCGTTAGTTACGCGTTGAAAAACAAAGTTGCTGTAGACGTGAACAACGGATTTCGAATATTCTTCCCGGCGAGAAGATTCGGTAGCAGTTTTGTCTTTATAAAATTAGAAATCAATTGAAAATGCGGTCGGTCACCGAACCCAACACCGTTAGTAGACAGAACGTTACCGTTCAACTTCCAGGAGCGTATGTGTCTCTGTGTGTCACTGATGAATAACGGTCGATTTGTACCCAACTTTAGCCTCATTCTAAGTTCCAACCATTTCAACACTGTGAACTTTCCTCTGTATCTTCCCACAGTGAGGCCTAACCTTTTCCATTCCCACAGTGACAAGTTCAATTGATCATATTCTGTAGACTAATGGGAAATTGACACGTGCACACAAACATGTGGCTTTCTATTTGCTTTTGTATACTGTATAATATGGCGACATCCACAGAACGTGGACTTTGACACTGTCAAAGCTGTTCACTATTGAGCAGCTGTAACTTTTTCCTTATTGCCCAAATTCGTGCAAATGCATTATCCAGAAAGATGTTTACGGCGAATTATGTTTATGGATAGATGTGGAATTGCATTTGCAGGGATCGAAGCCGCGGAGGTTCAGTGGGGAGGACGAAAATATGGAGAGGCCGTAAGATATAAAGGCGTTGGTGCAGAAATGGTGGAACATATACAATGACCGCTCTCTCGATCACTCGGGATCATGTGACAAGTGGCTAACAATTCTTTTCTTTCCGCGATGCCAACGTCCCCCAACTCGAAGCCGGTTCCGCCCGCAGCTTAATACATTTGAAATTTTCTGAAGTTCTCTGAACTGTGAAGATATTATAATTATATGGCCAGAGATTGTAAAGATATTATAATTCTATTGGCGGAGATGGTGACAATATCGTATATACGAAAGACAGCACTCTATATACTGAAGATAAGATGTTGATGTAAAGTGTTTCATTTAATGTACGTAAATAAATTTTGTATGAGTTGGTGTAATTGAATTCGAAGTGAATAGACTTAATAAATTAATATTTAATATAAAATTAAAACAATTTAAATTTCACATATATAGTTAACCTAAATCATATTTTTTTTATTATTATTAGTTAAGTTTATTTATGAATAGGATAAGTATTGATTTATTATTATAATTTACTTATAGACTATATTAATTATTATTAAATAAAATTTATATGAAGGTAATTTAATAGAATTATTTATTTGTATTTATAATAATGAGATAGTTACAAAATCTATCTACATTAATATGGAGGATAATAATGCCAATATAATTTTAACTTACTCTTACATTGGAACTTAATAACTTTTAAGAAGACTACATTGCAACTATGATAATCTAGAAGAATTTATTGGAACAATACATTTTTCTCTTTCACCCTAACTCTCTCTGTTAATGGAAAATTGTAATTTTTACAACACTTAACTTGTCTTTTTATGGAACACGTGATTCCTCTTAGCAACAATGTTTATGTCTACTTCAACATAGCATCTTCACCATACTTCTATGATGTTGACATCCATATGAAGGAACAACCAGCCATTGGAATCCATGGGTAAACAACCACTGCAATCGATAATCTAATAGGATTTCCTTCATGTACATGGTTCTTTCAACCATTCTTCCATCACATGTCTTCAACCAAGTACATGTACGTGTAACTACCATTCTTCCATCACATGTCTTCAACCAAGTACATGTACGTGTAACTCTCCCTGAATCATCATTATTCTGGGTTTTCCTTCGTTTATTCATAACCACACTCTAGCATTACAACTTTGTATTTTTTGTGGATGACCCTCAACATCACACCTCAAGTGGTTTTTGTTTACAACAAACATCACATTAACACAAAGTGGTTTCAACTAACTACAAACCTTCACATCAAGTTCATTCTAACTAATCACACACTATATATTGCAACAATGTGGTGTTTAAAGTACCATAAACTTTATGGAAGTACACTTTTCCCATCAAACTCACATTTGATTCAGGTACATAAATTTCTCATACTTTGCTAGTAGACATACCAAGTACATACTCAAACTTGAAAATATAGACTTGTTTACACATACAATGTGTGACCATCACAACTCACAATCTTTCAACTTTGATTGTCCATCATTATTTATTTTCATCTGCTACCATCTTCGTTGTTTCCACAATATTTCCATGTACACATTCACGAACTTTTCTTCTTTCCTACATACATGATCATATCATTGTCTTCACTTGAGCTTTCTTTATCATCGAAATATATTCTACAAACTTGCAAAGATTACTCTATCTCACATCTCCCCTAAATTCCACAACAACCTTAAATATGAATCCATCTTCCAACATTGTAACTATTCATGTGGTTGATTCCATAACTTGATGCCCCATATCTTCTATATTCAAAGGAGGTACACATGCTACATATTAATGCATGTAAGGCCAACTCAACAAGGATTACCAAATATTCGACAAAATCAAAACTTTTACAATTTGGACCAAGACTTTTGGGTGTTAGGCACAACTAATCATACACCCCTTACATTATTTTAACTCAGGTACAATAAGCTTTCAAAATCTATTACAACACAAAGACTACCATCACTCCTTTATTTCAATAATATGTCCAAAATATAAACTCATACACTTCATCACCATGTGTCACTTATGCATTACTTCTTAATCTAGAATCTTCTACTTTTTTTGGTTTAATATTAAAGTGAATAATTTCAAATTTTTAGAAAATCTTAATTCATGAATATCACCTATTGCAGATCCATCAATTAATATAAAAAGATTGAATTTATGGTTGTTTTAACTCAAGGCTCATCAAGTGCATCGTCAACTCCTGTAATTTTGTTCTTATCAATATGCAATAATAGAGCTAATATTTTGTTCTTATCAATATGCAATATTAGAGCTAATTTTCCATATTTTTTCTTCACAGGAGTCAACCATACCATCATTATGTTGGATAATACTATATTATTCCACTTTGCCATAAATCTTCTACTCTGTGGCAAGTCAAATTTTGAGCATCATCATCATTTGAGCTAGCCCCCAAAGACCAAGGTAGAGTTCCTAATTATTTAAGGAAAAATGCCTAGGCTTGGGTGAGTCAAAACTAGCCAAACAGAGTGGTGTTGTAGGGTATGGAAGTATGAGTACACTTGGCTATTGTTAGCCTTCCACAATGACTCTTTTTTATATTTCTCACATAATACATAGATCATGCCCACTCTCAAGACAAGCGAGAACTTGATAAATAGAGTTTTTACATGAACATGAGCATAAAATTATTCAAAAAGCTTGAATTGATTGATCCTACATCCATTTCCATGAATTCTTCTTCTAACTCAAGCATAACACTTCTCTAGAAATCCTTAACACTAAAAAAAATTGTGTGAGAATTAAAACCTTCAAACATATATTGCTTGGGTAGTCCAACAAACAATCACCCACCCTCATTAGATGAAAACCAATTACATAGATGAAAATTAGATTAGATAAATGGAACTCAACACTCAAATAAGAAAAATAATATTACAAAGAATATAATGTGTTTCTCACCACACAACTTTGTACACAACATCTCTTATCAACAACTTCAAACATGGACTTTTCTTCTACTCCATGTGACTTCCCTCCTTTCCTTGGCTAATCATGGATTTGGATATGGGGAAATGTGATATGGATAAAACCAAGCAGGTCATATGTTTTATGGTTATTTATATATGCAAATTCTTCTTACACATAACTCTTAACCAATGTGTTTGCTATTAAATGAATATATGTGTAGGAAAATGAATATTACAAAGAATATAATGTCTTTCTCACCGCACAGCTTTGTACACAACATCTCTTATCTACAACTTCAAAGATGGACTATTCTTCTACTCCATGTGACTCCCCTCCTTTCCGTGGCTAATCATGGATTTGGATATGGGGAAATGTTAGATGGATAAAACCAAGCAGGTCATATGTTTTATGATTATTTATATCCCCAAATTATTCTTACACATAACTCTTAACCAATGTGTTTGCTATTAAATGGATATGTGTGTTCATTGTCTAACATAAACTCATTTCACTCTCCATAGATCCAGAGAAACCAAGGTAACCTTTTCCATTTTTGGGAAAGGCTTCCTTTTTCATTTTATTTTATTTTATTGTGGATGTGCCCCATAATAAGAAACTAAAAATATATCTTTTATGTTTTTTCTTTTCTTTTTAATCCTAAAAATGTTTTTTAATGTACTATTCTTTTTTTATGGATGATATTTTCCCATGGTGTTTTTCATGGTATTTTTTTTTTTATAAAAAATAGTAATAATGATGTTTTTTCATGGTATTTGTTTTTTTTATAAAAAAAATAGCAATAAGGTTTTAAGATGATTGGAGAGAGAGTCTTTAAAAGGGGAGAGAGCAAGGTATTGGGACTATCTTGGATTCATTTTCATATTGATTTTTTGTAGAGTACTTGGTGTGGCTAGTTTCATCTTGATCCTTGGATGAAAACTCCGTGGTGATATCTCCTAAATGGATACATCCAAGGTTCACAAGTGTGATTAAGTATTTCAATTTTGAAAACTCTGTGGTGATATCTCCTAGATGGATCCATCGAAGATTCACAAGTGTACTTAAGTGTTTCAGTTTAATAATTTAATGAGCAATTGTGTATGCTATGGAAAAGAACTTCATTCTTAACTATATTGGAATGTATTGTTTTCCTGCTATTAATAAAATAAAATGGCTTCCATTTTAAGTCATTTTAAATTATTTTATGTTCCGTGGTTTTGGTAAAATATGTATTTAGATGTTCTTACTGTAAATGCATGTGATGTAACATGGGGAAAATTATTGTAAAACTTACTCGCTAGAATATTCAACGAAACATTATGGTGTTCCAAATATGTTAATATTTTTTTATTTACCATATTATAATGGTATTAGATTTGTGCATCCTATCAGATTTATTGCAAATTTATCTAGAGTTTCCAGAAACTAGTTTTACTTATGCTCGATAATCCATATTCGTTAATTTCACCAATTTTCTGTAGTCAACCTAGTTGGCTTATTATTAGGAAGAGTTTTCAATACTGAAGAGAAATCTATTGCAATCGCAAGAATATTCTTTTGAATTTCTAGATCTGCCAGATCTAGAGACTGATTGTCTAGTTATTGTTTAAGATTATTTTATATTTCTGGGAGCGATTTTCATAGAATTTTCTATGATATTATAGTAGATTTTTATATTTTTTGGATTTTTGGTGTTGGAAGTTTTTTAAATAAAATTGATGTGAAATTTTGATTTGTATTATTTAAAGTAGTTTTTTAATTATATATAGATTTGGCACCATGAAAAAAAACCTTAAGACACTTTGATTGTGCACGGATTCCCATCAAATTTGTGATTTCAATAATTTTCTACCAGATTTTAGAGAAATTAAACAAGAAAAACTCACCTAAAACACTTCCAAAAAAATTAGACGAAAAACAACTAGATTGCTCACCAGAATTGTAAGGACCTAGAACCATACCAGCGCAAGGCTTTCGTAGGAGAAGAAAAGTGCCACACGATGGTTGTACAGGGGTTCACCAAGACCGAGAGGCCTGATGATCGACGTGGACAAAGTTTCTAAGATCGTGGAGGGAGTTGTATCAATTGCAGCGGGATCCAACGTAGTGGAGAGCGTCGTATCATTTGCGGTAGGGTTTGGGTCGGAAGGCTTCTTAAGATGTCACAAAGGGCCGCTGCTGAATAATTCCTGAAGTGTTGTCATTAGTTTAACCCATTCTATGAATTTCCTCCCTGGATTTCTTGTTACATATTGGCAAGTGCTTTCTTTTCCTATGCGCTCATGTTTTTCAGTCCGATGATATCTTGCTACATATTGGCAAGGGCTTTCTTTTCCTCTGCGCTTATGTTCTTCAATTCGTTAATGAGCATCGGATTATCAATACCATTTGAATAATGAGAGACTGCTTTGTGGGTTGTGAGAGTGTTGCTGAAACTTGACACTGTCATCCTTTGCAAATATATCCAATAAAGGATTCTACACAGATCGTGAATTTTGACCCTCATCCTCTATAACAATAGAGGATCTAGGATCTGAGACATGAACTTGTCAATTGCCACCCTCATCTTTTGTACCGAATATAGGATTCGAGAGATGAAATTTTAAATTTCGAAGACGCTATGAAGTGAGAGGGCAGATAAACAATTGAAAAGAGCTTCAGTAGTTGTGTGTAAGCTGAATCTCTCTTATTTGCAAAATACAAGGATACACTCAGCGTTTTATATATATATGAAACCTTAGAGCGGGGTACAGGTAAGACAAGTAGTCCATTTGTACCGATGGGATTGATCACGTTAATTTGAATTTGGGAAATTTGACATGGTCATAATGGAAAGAAACTCCACAATGCTGCTTCTAGATCTACTGAAGAATTTTTGTTGAACTAGTTTTATATTACTGCAGAATCACTTAAAAACTGAGAATCTGAATTAATTTATTAATCAAATACAATTACATATATACAAGAACGTTGTTTCAAGATAGAGAGACTATTTGAGACACACAATTTGCTGGTCGAGGAAATCTCTCAACCACACACCAAACGAGGAAATGGATCCTAGCTACTAGGAACAAACTCCTTTACTTAGTGAGAATCACAACTAGAGACAAGTAGGAATTAGATATTCCAACAGAATCTTATTCAAATATTACAAAAATTAAAAATCATTAGTGTGTTGGGTGAAGTTATTATCGGGGAAATATGCAGTGAGAAATAGTTTGGGCATTAAAATAATGATTGAGGAATTTGTTGGGAAAATATCTAGTAAGGGATATCATAGTATTTTTATATATTTCTTTTCTTTGGTATGTGGAAAGATGGGTTTTGAAGAGTCTCTACAAAATACCAAAAAAAAATTTGGTGATCTAAAGCAAATATGGGGTCTTTTAGGCAACAATAGCCCTCATACCAAAGAAGAAAAAAAAATTGGTGATCTAAAGCAAATATGGGGTCTTTTAGGCAAAAATAGCCCCTCATACCAAAGAAAAAGTCATAGCAGCAAATCTTTCTTGAAAAGAGTAAATGCCATTCTGCAAGAGAAGCACGTGTGGGAGCTGAGGAAAGGATAGGGAAGAGAATTTAAGATCTTCACACTTTGATCTGAGTTACAACAAACAAAGTCAGTGAGGAAAGGATTGGGAAGAGAATCTAAGATCTTCACACTTTGATCTTAGTTACAACAAATAAAGTCAGTAATAGTCCTTCACAAGTTGGATGAATTGGACACATGTTTATCCATGGTGGGGAAACGAGAATGGAAGAAACTCAATTGGGCTCTCAAGTCACCTTGTGAAGAGGTCAGGCTCAAAGTCACCTCTTGTCTCAGTAAGATGATAGCTTTAACATCACCTCTACCACCTTACAATAATGATATCATGAGGGAGGCATTACAGATGATATTAGAAAACCTTCAAGGGTTAGACAACATCATGCTTCCTACCTTTAAGAAGAGGCACAAAATTTTAGAACTCATGGCAGAGTTCAATTTCAAAACATTCACGTTGAATCTAGAATGTGAGGACTTAATCTTTCAGATGCTAAGAAGAGGCACAAAATTTTAGAACTCATGGAAGAGTTCAATTTCAAAATATTCACGTTGAATCTAGAATGTGAGGACTTAATCTTTCAGATGCTCTAGTGCATTTGCACCAACATTACAATAACTGATCCAGACAGTGTAAAAGCAAGCATGCAAAATATTATGACCTTGTTCTTAGGTGGATATGTTGACATCTGCAAAACACTAAGATCCAAATTGTTGGCCATTTAGAGAAAGAAAATAAGTGAATCACCAACTACCTATGAATTAGTTAAGAACATAAAACTTCTCAAAAGGGAGCTAACCAAAAAGGAGCTAAAAAGGATTGATGGAGAAAACAAGAATAAAGGGAGTAAAATGAACACCAATAATGAGTTAAGAAGGAAAGATTTATTCTTTATATACAAGGGACCTTGGGAACCTAATCATTCATGCCTAGGAGATACAAGGGAGACAACGAGGGCATAATTGGAGGAGATTCCTTATGACCATTAGAATTCTTCTATAGTTGGGGCCATTGACTTTCAGGAGAGTGTCCATGAAGAATATGAGCATTCAAGTGTAGATAGAAATCCACCAGTGCATCCATGTTCAACAACCAAAAAGGATGAACACTAAATTATCTCCACGAGTGAGAAGGTGGAAAAAAGACATTCAAGAAGACTTGAGTGAGGAGCCTGTAGTAGTGAAGAAACATAGTGACCATGACCATGAGGGGGAGCATGACAACCATAATGTGCAAGAAGAAGCATATCCAGAGGCCTAATGAGAGGATCAAGTTCGAGCTGTGATAGTTGGGCATCCAGTGCAGAGAAATACAGAGACATTCAGCGGAACACCAAAATTTCCAAGAGAGGAATTCCAAGAAAAGATTAAGAATTTTAAGATAAATCTTATGATGTTGAAACAAAGAATCCAAATTGGTCAAGGTTTTGTCTTATAGCAGAACAGGAAAATTGAGGAGCTCATAGGGGTATGTGTTGAATCAACGACCAAATTGTCTATTGTCGAGGAACAACTCAAGTCCCTAGCAAGTCAACAAGAGGAATATTCTTGGGAGTCACATAATATCCCTCTACAGTGATACATCGACGGCGATTATAGCTCTATCATCCTACCATTATGTATTAGAGGCAAAGGGGCACATTTATCCAAGTGGATCTTATGGGCACCCTCCATATGGGTTTTATAGCTGAGCCAGGACTGAGCAACAATCTGACTAGTTAGGAGCATCCCAATTAGAATCATAGTCATGTGGAATCAACATGGTGGGACTATTTCTCATATGGATATGTACACACAAGAGATTATGAGTTGGTACCTGACTTATGAGATGATTCTTGGGAAGACATTCTTAGCACGGATTACGATATTGTAGATCTATGGTGCATGGGACATGAAGTTTGGTGGCATTGGGATCTAGGAGGATTTGTTGATGGTAAGTTGAGTTAGCAATTGGATTAGGACCTAGGTGGTAGTTCACACACTAGTGGATCTGTTGGTGAACAGTTGATTCAAAGGTTGATTTGGGATCCAGGCGTCAAGAAATCTATCCTTTATTGGGTGATACAGTGAAATGTAGTGATGATTCAAACATTCATATGGGACCCTGGCATTGGTACTCAACTGCTTTGGATAACCAAATGGGTAGACCAATGGGAATTGCTTGAGGGAAAGAAATCTTGTGGTTGGATGATTTGTAATATTCCTTTTTCTAATGGATGGTATTTTCCCATGGTATTTACCGTGTTATTTTCCCATGGTATTTTCCTTCCCTTTTTATAAAAAAATATTAAAAGGGTTTCTAGAATATTGGGGAGAGAGTCCATAAAGACTTTAAAAGGAGAGAGGAGCAAGGCATTCGGACCAGCCTGAATTTGTTTTTCATATTGATATTTTGTAGAGAACTTGGCATGGTTACTTCCAATTTGATCTCAGGACAAAAACCCCGTGGTGATATGTCCTTGGTGGATCCATCGAGGGTACAAAAATGTGCTTCAGTGTTTTAGTTTAACAACTATTGAGCAGTCGTGCATTCCATTGGCAAGGGTTTCATTGTTAACGTTATTGACATGTATTTTTTTCTTACTAGTAATAGAATAAAGTTACTGCCATTTCGGGGTATTTTATGTTTCGTGTTTTTGGTAAAAATGGTATTTAGAAGTTTTCACCATGAATGCATGTGTTGTAACAAGGGTGTGGAAATTTTTGTGAAGTTTTCTAGCGAGAATATTTAGTGGAACGTTATAGTGTTCTAGATCCCTTTAGATTTTTTGTGTTTGGGATATTACACTTTCTGGTTGATCACAACTTCTCAATTGTTGCAAAAACAACAAATATTAAATGCTTTGAGGTGGCTCCCTTCACATATATAAAATCTTCTCCTTAACAAAAAAATAAAATATTACAAATTGTAGCAACATTCACAAACGTCTGCATCATTTTTATTGTTAAGCTTTCACATAACTAGATCTTTTATGTAAAATAGGAATCACACAGTTCATTCAAGCCCTATGCTCTCGACAAACTAGGAAACACTAACACACTAATTTTCTCTCATGATCTTCTCCTTAACAAAAAAATAAAATATTACAAATTGTAGCAACATTCACAAACGTCTGCATCATTTTTATTGTTGAGCTTTCACATAACTAGATCTTTTATGTAAAATAGGAATCAGACAGTTCATTCAAGCCCTATGCTCTCAGACAAACTAGGAAACACTAACACACTAATTTTCTCTCATGATGTTCCTAATCCCTCAAGGGATCTACTCTCTTAAAGGAGTTAGAGCAAAAGACCTCCTTTGAAACCAAAATAGAAAAAAATACAACACTATTTTGTTAAATATGATTTGTGTTTGAAACACATGAGAATCTCATATTTATAGTAATGGAATTGTTACAAAATATAACTACAAGAATATGGAGGATAGTGATGCATATGTAGCTCCATCTCACTCTTATGTTGGAAGCTAACAACTTTCTAGAAGACTACATTGGAACTACGATAATCTAGATTAATGTATTGGAACAATGAATTTCTCATATTACCTTTAACATCTCATACATCTCACCTCTTATTGTGTTCATTTTTATTTATTAATGGTAACTTTAAATACAATTGAATGAGTATACATATATGGTATCGTTTCATTATTACAATTTACATAAAAATTATATGGAGATGAATAATAGGACCATTTGCTTGCACTCTATAAAGGAATTATATAGACGAAATTCAATTAGAATGATATCTTACATAGTCTATATAGGTATCATATGGAGGGAATTGAATCGAACTATATACTCCTATTATATTGGGTTTTATAATGAAAGCCTTATTTCTTAGATAATAATTAATCCAAATATTTAAGCAATTCTAATGCCTTTTTTAAAGGCAATAAAAATATAGTAAACGCAATTATTTAAAATGTCAAACAATAAAAGCTTTCATGAAAGAAATATAACTTATAAAATATTTTTCTATAAAAATTATAGTTCTAATGATTGGTGCACATGTACATTATGATGCAGAACACAATTTGTAAAGAAGGTAAAATACGGTTAATTTTTGTTTAAAAAATGAATTTTTAGATTAATTTTTTTTTTAAACCATGGTAATCATTGGACTACTGTGAGCAAGACCTAGGATTAAATCTACTGGATACTACTACTACAAGTGTAAGACCAAAAGTATATCCAACAACCCTCCCTCTATATATGTCAATAACCTATGACTTAGTAAGACTTGCCACTCCAAATCATGGGGGGCTACTTTGTGAGCCTTATTTTATTTAGTATTGAATTTTTTATGATAAGGAATCAAACCTAAGTTGAATCAATTTTGATTCCTAGTGTCCATTGTCATATCTTCATATTAAGTAGGCATAAAGGAGACATGTAAGTAATATTCATAAATCCAATTACTTGGAGCAAGTAGTAGATGCAAGCAAGGGGGATAGGTAAGAGATAGAAGCAAGTGGAGTAACAATAAGAATGTACCATTTAGCAAGTGGAGTAAGCAATAAATAGGTACCATTTGTAAATCTTACCACTAAGAGAATGGGGAGTTGATTAGAATTGTAAATGTTTATCTTCTATAAGTAGTAAAAAGATTCGTCACAATTAAAGCATTTGACTTTTAATTTCCACCACTAAAATGTAATTTCAATAAATAAATTATCCATACACAAACTCCATAACAATAAGATTTTATGATATAAAAATAATGAATTTTTTTTTTGAATTATCAGAAAAAGAATTAACATTTTTTAATTTT
This sequence comes from Pinus taeda, assembly GCA_000404065.3. Taxonomy (NCBI): domain Eukaryota; kingdom Viridiplantae; phylum Streptophyta; class Pinopsida; order Pinales; family Pinaceae; genus Pinus; species Pinus taeda. The sequence continues at coordinate 26,972 of APFE031159405.1, forward strand.
AAATAATAATCAATAATAACATATTAAGAATTAATTACACTTCATTTGAAATTCAAACATTAATTTTATTTTAAATTTTACAATTTTTCCCTTACTTTTTAATGAAAATTAATTTATATTATTTTATAACAATGACAAAAGCGAAAGAAAATAATTACTTCTTGACTTCAATTTTAAACTATGATTGGTACTCCCTAATTTCCACGATATCATAAAGATGATTTAATTGTTTAATTCAATATACACCATAAATGATAAATAATAGAAGCTTGTAATGTGATGTAACAAAATATTACGCTAATATAAAATTTTACAAAATGACGGAAAAATTAGTTTGAACTCAACACTACTGATTTTCTAAAAAGAATCTACCCACTGTCATGACACTGGCCATTTTATATATTTCTTTGGATATATCATTTTCCATTAAAATTTCAAAACAAAATATTAGGATAATATAAAATTTTACAAAATGTTGAATGGGAAAATCAGTTTAAACTCAACATAATTGATTCTTCTTTTAAAAAAAAGTTTCTACTCCATTGTCATGACACTGAGCATTTTCTATATTTCTTGTAAAAAGGATTTATCATTTCCTATTAAAACTTCGTAACAAAATATTATGATAATATAAAATTTACAAAATGTTAAGCGGGAAAATTAATTTGAACTCAACACTTTCAATTCTTCTTTTAAAAAAAAGTTTCTGCATTGGTCATCTTGGCCATTTTATATATTTCTTGTAAAAAAGATTTATCATTTCCCATTAAAACTTCGAAACAAAAGGCAAAGAACTGCAAAAGTATTTACAAAATGTTGAACCGGAAAATTAGTTTGAACTCAACCCCTCTAATTCTTCTTTAAAAAAAAAAAATCTACCCACAGTGTCATGACACTGGCCATTTTATAGATTTCTTGTAAAAAGGATTTATCGTTTCCCATTAAAACTTCAAAACAGAAGGCAAAGAACTCCAAAAGTTCGTAACAATTACCCTTCGGAAAGCTCGAGTAAGGATAAGGATAAGATATATATATATATATATATAATTGGTCGGAAGGCAAATGTGTTCGGAGGCATGTCATATGAAGAATTTTATCCAGATTGGTAATATTTTTATAATCAAATTTTAATAATATATTAAAAAAAATGAAAATCTTATAGTGTAGTATAAAATGTGATACATTAAAGAATTATATAATATATATATACAAAGGTGTGTATAAAGTAGATTTTTTTTAATTAATCTAATTTTATAAAACAATTAACCTCTTAAAATAGTTTTTTTAATAAATCACAATAAAAACAAACAAACAAATAAATAAACTATTTACATATCAAAGTAAATAAAATAAAAAACAAGCATTTATTTAATATATAAAATCATTATCAAATAGTTATAAATAGATAGTCATTTCTATTGAATGCCTCAATTGACAACATGGAAGATTTTTTGAAAAAACAAAATTAATTAAAACGTTTATATTATTAATGATAATTTTTAAATATCTAAATAAACATTTTAAACTTTTTTTTGACTGATAAACCTAATAATTATGGATGTGGACACTTGACATAGAGTATTATTTAATAAAATGTTTTAAGATAAAAATAGAATTCATATAGGATATTAAATGAGAATTAAACTTGATGTTTATTTTTAAAAAGCATACATAAAAGTTGGGAGTCGTCTATCTAAAGGAAACGCTAGAAATAGATTCAACACCATCAAAAACTTTTGGGTCACCCAAAATCTTGAAGTTTAACAACTATAACCAGGATTTACGAAAAATGCCTATAGAATTTTATCAAAACAGTACTTGAAATTTCCACAATTTTCTCAGCAAAAAAAAAAGTCAGAGATATTTTAATAGGAAATTAAAAATATTTTTTATAATAAATATTTTATTTTTTTATTTTTGAAAAAACACATAAAATTGTTTACGAAATAAACAATATAATGAATAAAAATTTATTCCACATAATTTAAATGAAACTTATATTATAAAAAAATAGATTATTCATTATGTAACATTAAATTAATGAATAGGGATCAATAACTTAAAAAAAGATAAATAAAATAAATCTATAGATAAATAAAATAAAAAGTTGAAAACTAGCCCCCACATCGGAATTTTGTGACGAGAGACATTACTTACCAAGCTTCATTTTATGGCGGGATAGAGATTCACACTGCCTACCATTACAAAAGCCCGATATATCAACATAATGGACTATTAATTCTGTAATTAATTTTAACGCTCTAATAAACTTCAAACACTTTTACTAATCAAATTCTTAAAAAACAATATTTTTTATAAAAATCAGTTTGCTTCATTATAATCCAATTATTTTTATTATACTAAAATAAAATACCTCTATTTTATTATATTAGACAAACAAATTTAAAATTAAAAACACCCTCATAGCAAAGTCAAGAGCAATTCTATTTCTGGAAGGAAAAAAAAGAAAAAAATCGAGCAATCCTACTCCTATACACCTGTTCCCAATGTCCTCTATTTCTTCACGAAATATGCCCCACTCCCACTAGCGCCCTGTAGAATAAGAAACCTGACTTTCAATGTAACTTTTCATATAAGAAACCTCCTCCTATGTAACTTTTAATATAAGAAACATCTTCCCAATGTCCTCAACGTCAAACACTCTCATCCCACCACTCTCTCTACTCCACGTACTCACACACTAACCGGCGCAGTGAGTGCCGTTTGTGACACCTTGAAATGCATTGTTACAATGTCCACTTAAATATTGACAGCCCAGTCTCCACTAAAGTCCAATTTCGAATATTCCATTCAATAACCAGATTCTATAGCAGTTTCACCAAACCAAGAACGTAACTCGACCGGCCATTGCTTCGGGTCAACTTCCCCCAAAGTCTGCGTTTGTGTGCGTGTCGCGGGTGAATACCAACCATTCCCTTCCTATCAACCATTCCACTGTTCCCTTTTTTGGACTATGAAGTTTCGGAGAACCAGAGGGACGTTCCGAATTCCGCTCCTGACCACTCAATCTTTCATAGACCATGGAGGAATTGACACGTATATGCTATGCTGTCAGCTTTCTATTTGCTATTGCATTTTGGATATTGTTGTGTTCGACCTACTTTATCCATTACAGCCGACCTTTTTGCCTATAAAACACACGCTCCCATCGAGGAAAAAAACACACGCTACATTTATACGCTCTTGTTCTGCAAATTCCTTCCTCTACTTTCCAACAGATTATTGAATTCCGACCTACACAATATCTATTCTCCGTCTTTCACCATGAATCCAGAAATATCTGCTGTAGATCAGCTCTTCGGTGCAAAGGCTGCCGCGGCCAAGAAGAAGTGCATGAGAGCGTACGTGACTTTCTTGGCTGGATCCGGCGACTATGTGAAAGGTGTCATCGGTCTGGCAAAGGGTCTCCGCAAGGTGAAGAGCGCATATCCTCTCGTTGTTGCTGTGTTGCCCGATGTTCCAGAGGATCATCGCCTGCAATTGCGAAGACAGGGTTGTATTGTTCGCCAGATTCACCCCATCCATCCCCCCGAGAATCAAGTGCAGTTTTCAATGCCTTACTATGTCCTCAACTACTCCAAACTCCGTATTTGGGAGGTATTTTCATTTCTTGCAAATTTGAATGCAATATCTTTCCTAAATATAACCCGAATATAGTCAGTTATTAACAATCTTGTTTTGTTTTGAGTGATGGGCAGTTTGAGGAGTACAGCAAGATGGTATATCTGGACGCAGACATCCAAGTCTTCGACAACATTGACCATCTCTTTGACATGCCCGATGGATATTTCTATGCCGTCATGGATTGCTTCTGCGAGAAGACATGGAGTCACACTCCGCAGTACAAAATCGGATACTGCCAGCAGTGCCCGGACAAGGTGCCATGGCCCGTGGAATTAGGGCAACGGCCCTCTCCATACTTCAATGCTGGAATGTTCGTTTTTGAGCCAAGTCAGCTGACCTTCGCCTGCCTTTTGGAAACTCTAATGGCCACTGTGCCAACGCCCTTCGCAGAACAGGTCTGCATCTGCTCTCGATGTCAGTCAGGTTCATCTAAAATTTTGTTTGGTTTAGTGGATTCCGTTTATGACTAAATTGTGGTATATGTATATTGTTTTGTAGGATTTCTTGAACATGTTTTTTGAAAACGTATACAAGCCCATCCCCTTGGTGTACAATCTGGTTCTGGCCATGCTGTGGCGACATCCCCAGAATGTGGACTTAGACACTGTCAAAGTTGTTCACTATTGTGCTGCTGTAAGCTTTCCTTCCACTCCTCAAAATTTCTGCAATTGCATTTTCGATAGAAACAATATGGAAGACGAGATCGGTGTTCTGAGCATGCAGGGTATCATGTGCAGGGGTCGAAGCCGTGGAGGTACAGTGGGAAGGAGAAAAATATGGAGCTAGAAGATATAAAGATGTTGGTGCAGAAATGGTGGGATATATACAATGACCCCTCTCTCGACCACTCGGGATCAGGAGATATTATTACAATTCAAGATCCAACTTCAGAGGCGGACGGCAAATCCAACGATCTGGAACGAGTGGCTGCCAATTCATTCCTTGCTGTGATGCCAACAACCCCCAACTTAATGCCTGCACCGCCTGCAGCTTAAGAGATTTCCAAAAGTCGTGTGTAGTAAAATAGATATGTATAGATTATAATCCATTCGCAAAGGTGGGGACAATTTTTTGTATATGATACGGTAGATCATACTGTATATTGACTGTTTTGCCGTTTCGTTGACGGTTATTGATTGTAAATTAATTCAATTAATATTTGTAAATAGACAAATTGACATTTGTATGATTCGATGTCCATGGTTATTCTGATTCTGAATTATTATAAAACTTACAAAACCTGGGATACCACTGACTTTTTTTAGCGTGTGATGCAAAGTCATTTTTGATGATTAGCCGTCTCATTTTTCTTCTGAAAATGATTTACCAGTTGCAAAAAAGGTTCTCATTACAATAGCACATTTCTTCTCACATTAAGCGTTTTTACCGACAGATAAGGAAAATGGTTTTTCTCACTTCATCCAAATTATGTAATGGAATTTTATGTGAAAATAGGTAAGAAAATTTTAGGCAAATTATAACATAATGTTCTGTCAAATTATGTAATATGTAATTTAATTAAAATTAAAAATTAAATTTTTGTAAGAAAAGTTTGATTTACTCATTTCATGGGTTTATTCAGTGGTCTATGTATTGGTTAATTCATAGTATTTGTTATGGTGAAGTTTATTTGAAGGTTTTACGAAATCCATTATGGAATAAAAGAGTACTAATTTAGATCTATCTTAATTCTAGTACTCTAGACTTGATCCCTCTAAGTGCACTTGGTAGATCTATATTTAATATGAAACTTTGGACTTATCTTTGATTCCTCGAGGTGACCTTGGTAGATCCACACACACAATTTAATCTTGTTGAAAAAAATGAAAAGATAATTCACTATTTGTCTACTTAATATTCTATTGTCAAACATATTACTATCCATATCTATGAATCTAGTCTTGTTATCACTATTTATATAAGAATCTAACAAAGAAAAGCATCTACTTATATGGAGAATAAACTTGAATGGTGTTAAGGTAAGGATCCTCTTCTTCCAAGGTTGACAATTCTAAGTTTGCTAACTTCTTCACCATTATGGAGACTTTATATCCAATCCCACCTTCCTCCTCCACTTTAACATAAGTAATAATTTTTCTTTCATCGTAGCCTCCCTCTCATTGTTAGGTGATCCAAAAATACAATTTATCATAGGTTATAAAATTAAAATAAAATAATTATTAATTTAATATTAAATTAATAATTATTATTCTAGAATGTTTAATCTTTAGAAATTAGTATATTGTTGTAACTAGATATGAATCTCCAAATGTGTCGTATCTTAGGCTCTATTTTAGGAGATTTGTTAGCTAGTTGGTTTGAATAGCATTTAATGTAAATGGACACTGTTTTTTAATAAGTGATCCATAATTAGAGGTAGTTAGGACATGGAGCTTATAAATAGCTCATTGCAAGAGTGTTTGGATGTTCAGGTGTAAACTCTTGCAAAATCAATTATGTAATTATTTTTTTTCTGAGTAATAAAATTACATGTTTGAGGACACTTCTGCCATTATTGCGGTATCAGAGCTCCAGTAATGCTGCAGTGGATGTGAAGAGGAGATTCCAGCTCTACAAGCACATGGAAAACTCCATTAATTTGGTCAGCTAATATTTGGTACGCAATGTATTGATTAGGTATCTATGTTTTTTCTGGAAAAGAACTTTCATCATATAATTGATTTTAGATTTTTAAATCTAAAAATCACTTTCTTTATTATCCCCCTACTTTTCATGAAAATTTATATCAGTACTGCACTTACCACAATAATTAGTATAAAGCTTTGTTGCTTGTGCCACGACTTTGTGTTGGATATTTAATGCGTATACAGCGTTATTCGAGTCACATGAGTTTTTCTACACTATTTTCTATTACACGCCCTTTGAAAAATGCGAGCACAACCTCCAGATTTTGAGGAGACCTTAACCATAGTTTTGGCTGAGCTGTATAAATATCTGGATAGCACGGTGGCTATTGTATTGTCCAACATTTTGAAGTAGTTCAAAACACTTTCTCTGCATAGTGATCGTATCCTCCAACATTCTCAGGCACTGTAAAATATTTGTTTCCAAGGATATGGCGCCCTTTTGGTCCGAATCAAACACAGTTATGCCACAAGTGAAATATACTACGCTGTTCATTAATAGAGAGTTTGTAGAGTTTGTTGCAGGTCGATGAGAATGTATTTTTGTAAATAGTTTCACTTTTAGAGTTTGTTCAGCGCTGACCCATCTGCGCAGGTTTTTTTTGTATAGTCGTGGACACAAAACACAAAGTTCATGGCATATGGAGTTTTTTTGTTAATGGGATAACTGCTATAAACCCAACTTATCAGCCTAAACGTAGCCGATGCCCTGGCAGCGTCAACAATGGCTCTGGCGGACTTATTATAGACCCTGGAACGACTCTCACTTATTTGCCAAAGCTTGCTTATGGTATCTTGAAGGTAGTGTTGGCATCATCGATTACTTTCCTACAGAGCGAAACCACTTTCGTTGGCCTGGACTTTTCCTCTAAAGGGGTGAAATAAACACACACAAAATATATTTAGCTCTGAAATTTCTAGGATTGATAGCTGAATTTTTCTTTGTGGCCATCTGTAAGAGTTTTCAATCAGAATAGCTTCGACGAGGATTATTGTGATTGATTAATGGCATAGGATTATTGTATAGTTGTGCATTAACTGTGATCAATATTATTTATTTATATACAACAGTGCTGGGTGCAGCCCATGTGGGAATGATTAAGAGCCCGAAGCATTTACAGCTTCTGCACTCTTTCAGAGGACTCTGCAAATTCAACCTTCCCCTCTGTGACATTCCAACTCAAAAGAGGTAGTGATACCAATAAGAACAATCGTTCAAGAATTGTGTCTGTAGATCATATTGGAGAGCATTATGGAATTGGCCGAGGAAGGACCTCAAGTGTGATTGTTTCAATTTATTTTGCAAGAAATTTACAGGGAGAGCATGCGCAAGGTCTACAAATAAATTAGAAAGCCATCCTGCCAGCAACAAGCCAACGTGAGCCAGCCTGCCGGCAACAAGTCAACATGCCAGCAATATGAAATATTTTTTAATTTTGTAATGTGTTGTGGCCACCAACAACCCCCCTCCTTATGAAGTATTATTGCTAATACTAAATAAGTGGGGACCCTCAAAAAAATTAGTTAGTGTTACATTTTCTTTTTAGATGAAACTTATAACATCATGGACTTAGGAAAATACCTTGAAAAATCTAGAAAACCTAAGTTTCATAATGAAGAAAATTAAATTTACTTCTTAAAAGATATCACATCGTGCAAAGGATGATAGGATACACCTTCTAAAGAGTTAAAATGATAAAAGGCGATATTGCGACGCGAAACTTCATCGCATCGCATATGCTGAAGACACACTCACATTGAAAAACTTTAAAACATCGCCGATATGCGATATTGCATATCGCACATCGCAAATATCACAAGAATTACAAAAGAATTATAATGATCTGCAATATTGCGATACCGCGCTACTGCGACACCGCAAAGTTGTGATACTGCGATTCTGCGATAAAAACAGCACGATGACATTGCGACATTGCGATATTGCGATACTGCGATCTGCGACATCGCAAAGAAAAAACTTGGTACCCCTCCATCGCAGTTGGTTCTGGCTCATCATTCGAGAAAACTTTTTAGCCAAGAGCTGGTCATGTATTTTAATGCGAATTAATGGGTTATTTCCAGTTGTTAATGAAGTAGGGTGTTATGTTTTTCGAAGAAATAGCTCACATAAGGTGGCATGTCTTGTATACCTTCGGCATTTAAAAGTTTTCCAGTCATTAGTCCTTTATCATTATTTTCACCTCAATGTAAATTGCAGGAAAGAAGGACAAAGCATTATACAGGGCATTATGCAGAAAACAACGAGGGTAGGTAGCACTCCAATGAACATTTCGGAAGGCACATTTAATCCACTCAAGGAAGAAAAAGAGCTGCGGAAATCTTCTGAGGCATCTATCACGGATTTCTCATGTACAGCCATGGTTGAATGGATACTGAACGATGCTAATACTAGAAACAAATAGTTTAATTCTCAGGGTCAAGAGCTCACGGAACCATTATTTTTACAAATTTTGGGCTTTATACCGATTGAGAGAAAAAGGCGCAAGAGGAAAAAACTGCATCAGGGAAGCTCGGATCAAGAAACAAAGGCAGTTTTTAATCGCGCATCGTTAAGAAAAATTGTTCGAAAAGGAAGTTCCCTAGTTGCTCAGTCACCTGCAAGCCCCGAAAATTGCAAGAAATCAGCAATAGAAGCAAACTGGAAACAGAAGACTGAAGGAAAAGCAGAAGCAGTCCAAAGGTTAACCAAGTTGAAATGGGATTTTTACCAAGCATACATGGTAATGCTACATATTCATTGGATTATTCTCAAGTGTATCATCAATTTTACTGAGAAGATAATGCCAGCTCTTGGCGTTTCTGTTTGCTTAACTCAACCAAACGTGGAAGACAGTCAGCCAACTCTACTCAGAAAAATACTGAATGCTTGCGACATTAAGGAGTAGATTTAGAAATAGTTAGTAGATTTAATTTTAGAATAGTTTGCTTAGAAATAGGACGGTCATTTAAACCGGATCCTCAATTTCTGTAAATACGTTATTTAGTTAGTAGTATTTAAACCCTTCTCATGCATTTAGAGAAGGGTCCAGAAATTTATCAAAAACTTGTCCTCAGAACATGCACTTTTGCACCCTCAGAGGAGGTTCTGGTGAATGAATGGAACAGGGTTTATTTGATATTTGCATTTGATATCTGCTACGGATGTTGCACTTCTGTACTCTTAGTAGATCTTAAATCAAAGAGAGATAAATCAATCATCGCTTGAAGCTCATGAGTAGGACTAGTTATAAATGGTACTTTTATCTCTTAACCATTTCTGCTTATGCGTTAAAGTGATATTCAGTTTTCAGTTATTTATATGTTACAGCATGGATGTCTGAGTTATCATTTGGCACTTTTGTACGGTGATAAATATTTGTTTATGTTTAGTGTATGAATAGCTCATTTATGCGATAAGTTTTAACAACTGTTTCGTCTAACTTCTTATACGAAGTAGCTCATCTTTATCGAATTCTTTTCTTATGATAGCTTAATGATCTTTTTACCAGTTATTGTATGAAATCTTTTTAGATCGCATAGAAGAAAGATCACACCCCGGGTTAGCATAAATTTCGATGTTTTTCTGTTTATTAGAATACAATAGCATAGCATTAGATTAGATAGAAGTATTCAATTTAGAACAGAAACACCCATATTTCTCACACACACACACACTGAATTGGGAAACTGGTCCCATATGCCCAGTCGGACCCGCTATACCAAATGGATAAGTTGCTGCCAACCAAGGTCCGGACCGTGCGGGTATCCCCCTTGTTGTCGACCCGATTTTCGGGGCCTTCAACATATTTGGCGCTAGAAGGAGGGAACGAACTATGAATGGCAAGTAAATCCAAATCAAAATACCATTCTGAGTGTAAATCACCCTCACCATCTCCTCCGACTTCTCCATTACACTTAAGTCCAGAGTTAGAAGTCGCTAGAGCATCATCCACTGCTACAAATCCTGACATTTCCGAACAATCTGTAATTGAACCTCCTGAAGTCGAATCTCTAATTCATAAACTTCAGCAATTTTCCATTTCCCCTCAAAGATCTGATAAATCTCAGGGCAGCGTGACTTTGCAGTATAACCCTGCTCATCCCCTGACCAAACTTAAAAGTGAAAAGTTCGGTATTCGGCCAACCGAACTACCTCTTCCTAAAAGGAAAAGAGCAAGGAAGTCACCTAAAGGGTCTAACAGCGAGACTCTTTCATCAACATCATCCATCTCAACTTCTCCACTGCGAAGTCAACCATCTACTCCACCACCTCAAACCATTATCAATCCACCTAGTGGGATCCCCACAACTCCTCCTCAATCATCTGCGATCATAATCACCTCATATTCTCAACCACAGGGATCATTTTCTTCAAATCCCCCTGTTAGCAGTTCAGCAATGGCCCAGTCTCCATGGAACAATCCTGGGGCAGTCTTAATGCCTGCGCCCTTGAGTCAAATACTGGCCCATCCTGAGAAATGGCTGCCCAAGTTCAATCCTGAGGTAGGCATGCTAGCAGAAGAGCACATAAACAACTTTATGCTATCCATCAACCTCAACGGGGTTACTAATGAAGATGTTGTTGTTCGACTATTTCCTTATGCCCTACAAGGAACAACCGGATCGTGGTATTTTTCATTACCCTCTGGATCTATTACCAGTTGGGACATCTTCCAAGACCAATTTCTAACCAAGTTTGGTGACGACAGGTCTACAACAACGTTAATTAATGACCTATCCAACCTTAGGGCAGAATCTAGAGAACCGATTAAAGATTTCAATCTACGTTTCAATAAGATTCTAAAGAAAATTCCTACTGCTTCCCAGCCCAGCGAGGAAGTGCAATGTGAATGGTATATCACTGCATTACCATCAAACATAGCAATCTTCGTTGACAGGGCTAATAAAACAACCCTTGCTGAAAGCATGAAAGAAGGCATAGCAGTAGAGAAACATATAATAGCCTTAGAGAATAAATCCGTGTTAGAAGACCGAAAGTCTAGGAAGGTCACCTTCAAAGAAGAGTCCAAGAAAAAACAAGCAAAAGATCCATTCGATTTGGAGGGATTGCAAAAAGTTCTTAAGACCATGTCTAATGAAATGGTCGACATAAAAAAGAAAGTAGTAGAAACTTCTTCAAAAAGACCTTACAGAGCTTTTAAAAGAGGCCTGTCAATGGATTCAAAGCCACCCAATGCTATAAAAAATTCTGAATCCGAGGAAGAGGAAGAGGAAATTGTCACTGAAGGGCAAACCGATGATGAAGAAGTTGTAGAATTACAAGGAA